>CABHPH010108203.1:0-46362 GCA_902168325.1 Peromyscus nudipes | reverse complement strand
CTTCTGCTTATTAAGCATATCTTTTAAAGTACAATTAGATCTTTCTATAACTGCTTGTTCTGTAGGATTGTGTGGTATACCTGTAATATGCTTTATGTTATAATACGCAAAAATCTGTTTCATTTTACTAGAGACATATACCAGAGCATGGTATTTTTTCAGGAGCAATTTATAATCCTCAACAAGGCAAATGTTTCTTTACCTCTTCAAACATTTTTTCTAAGGTATCTGAGTTTGAATAAGCTAGTAAGATATCATCCATAAAATCATAAACTGTAGATTGAGGAAACTGTTTACAAATTATTTTCAATGCCTGTTGTATAAAATATTCAAACAAGGTGGGGCTGTTTAACATCCCTTGTGAACTTTCCACTGATGCCTTTTAATAGACTGGGGATTATTATAAGTATGCACTGTGAAAGTAAATTTTTCTATCCTATTCTAGTAAAGGTACAGTAATAAAGCAGTTTTTTTTAATCAATTGCTATAATATATCATCCTTTAGGTAATAAAGAAGGCAAGGGAATTTCAGGCTGTAAAGATCCCATTGACTGGATCACCTTATTAATAGCTTAGATCTGTTACCATTCTCCATTTTCCAGATTTCTTTTTAATGACAAATATAGGGTAACTCTAAGGACTTGTCCATTTTTCAATGTGTTGATCATTTATCTGTGTCTGTATGAGCTGTTCTAATTCCTATAATTTTTCTGATGTCAAAAGCCATTGTTCTACCTAAACAGGTTTGTCAGTTAACCATTTTAAATGTGGGCCTGTTGGTATCATTGAAATATAAAAGCTAATTTTCCCTGCTTATGTACAACCTGAATGATTGGTGACTGTTCTTGATAATACCTTTTAATATTTTCCAGGAAGCATACATTAGTTTATGGTTTGTGTCTGAGATTGGAGAAATGTTAATCTGGGTTTTCCATTGTAACAAATCATATCCCCATAAATTCATTTACTATGTTAGCCACATAGGGCTTTCATTTTCCTATCTGTCCTCACCCTATACACTCAACCTATTTTGCACTTTGTTTTACTGAGATAATGCTTCAATCCCTAGAAGCTGAACATTTATCTACTGAAGAGGCCAATCTGGATGCCTAGATGTTGGTAAAGTTATTGTTACATCCATGCCCATGTCTAGTAACTTTCAATCACAATGCCATTTATTTGTATTTTTAGCTTTGGTCTTTGATGATTTCTACCAGTTTGCCCAAAATACTTGTTTTATGGTCTCTCCAGAAATTTTTTTTAATGTACTAAAGGTCTTCTGTCATCCAGAGCAGTATGGTTTTTCACAACAGTCATTAAGCCTTTTAATTGCTCTGTGGAGGAGTTTCCACAATGATAACAGGAAATGATTGAACCAAATTTGACACGGGTTCCCAGGAGAGGCCCTCTAAAGCATTTCCCAATGGCAAAGGGTTACCTTGACTGTCTCATGTTGATCTGCAGAGAATGTGGGCAGTACATGGCCTGGCGGAGGGCAGCTGCAGCTGGGGGCTGAGATTGTGTGTCAGTGGCAGCAGCAGTAAAACCTGAGCGGGTATTGAGGTGGACGACCTGATGTGGCAGTGGCCCAAGGAGGGGGTCCAGGGGAAGCCTGCAACCCATGGGGAGAAGGAGTCACTCACCTGAAAAGCAGACACAGGGATGTGTGGAAAAAGCCTGCGTGGCGAGAAGCAAGGGCATAGAGGTTACCTGAATGCCATAGCTAGCTGGTAGTGGGCAGTTTACTCCTGTAGTATTTGAGGTGTGGTGTTTGGTGCCAGGGCCCCATGGCAGCTGGAGGCTGTTATAGAGAGGCTGCTCTCGAGAGGATGCAAGGCAGAAACCACAGACTCCTAAGGAGGGCCTGGGGGCAGGGAGAGAATCCCAGTCTAGCAGCAACCGCAGCAACTTGTGCCCTGGGTTGGACCCTAGCTGAAGCATTTATCTAGTTATTTATTATCAATAAAATCAAGGGAATCAAATAAGAACCTGAGTGATCAGAGAAGCGGTGGAGAAGCAACCCGTCAACACCTCTCTCCTTCCTCTATCCAAAAGAGCCAGTAATCTCCTCCAAAACCTCTATTGCCAATTTTGGTAGGCTAGTAGCTAGCTCTGCCCTCTGATTCAAAGTAAACTTTATTGACAGTCTCAGGAGTCTGACTGTGATCAAAGTATTCTACAAGGAACCTCACTAGAAACATTTTACTTTGCATGGTTAAATGTACATACTTTATATATTTCAGTCTGATACCATTGATATAGATGAATGAATTAGGGTTTATTCTTGTATGCTCATTTTTTAGAATCCCATAGGTTAGGCAGGCATTTCACTTGCTATGTAGTTGAGAATGACCTTGATCTCAGAATCCTCCCCCAAACATCTGTGAATCATGCGCATGCAGCATCATGGATGGCTGAACAAACTGTTTTGATCTGAAAAATAGAAAGCAAGGTTTATTTTAACAGTGCAGGGTCTCTTTTCCCCATAAGTCGCCTGAAGAAGCACATCACTGGTCAGACACAGGGTCCAGACATCTTAACAGAGTCAAGGCTGTCATGGAAATTGGGAGCCTGGTCCTGGTTCTAGCAGCATACACTGATTTTTCAGAGCAGCAATAAAGTCCTAGTTGACAATTTTTCCTGGAAGTTTCTGACAAATAGCACACACTGTTGTTTACATTTTTGTGATTTAACGTCTTACTTAAATTACACAGGTGCACATAAATGTGTTCATTTGATCACAGTAATTCCACTGCCACTAACATTAGTAAGTAACTCAATACAAGAAACAAGCTGGAGCTAAATTTATTACTCTCCGCCTTGGCGAATGCACGACTTGAATGACTGCAGTGAATGGTAGTTATAGCTAATATCACATTTTAGTATGGGAAGGAGCAACAGCTGTACAGTGCTTCTTTAAATAGCTATAGTTTTTCTTTTATCAATTTTATTCTGTTTTTCTCCAGCTTTTTGTTATTAGTTTTTATACAAACATGTTCCTAAAAAGCTACTTCTGATATTTCTGGACCTCTTCATTTTTTTGTTTGTTTGTTTATTTGTTTGTTTGTTTTTTCTTACCACTGTTGCCAATACATCACAAAGTTCATATAATTTAAATTCCAGAATTGTAAGCAGGGATATTTTTTCTTGCACATATAAACAGTCACTATCAAAATAAAGATGGGTGGCTCTGAGTATTTGAATATTTAAATTAAATTATTCATTGATAAGTTCTCACATGCAATAATATGATCTGGTCACATTTATCCCTCTGCTCTCTATTATTCTCTTGCTGTTCCTATCACTCTCTCACACCCTTGCTTTTCCCACAATGTTCCCACTCCCTTGTTCCCCTCCCACTTTATGCTTGAGTGTATATGTGTGTGTATGTGTGTGAGTGTGTATGTGTGTGAGTGTGTGTGTGTGTGCGCGCGCGCGCTTTGAGACCTACTGAGCTTAAGCAGGGTCTCTGATAAGGGCATGAATGTGAAACTATTCACTGCATCATGAGTACTTATCAGTGATTACATCACTGTATACAATGACTACCTCTGTCTCTACAGCCCTTGACTGCAATCCATTTCCCTAAGTCAGGTGGGATTCTGTGAGACGCTCTTCCATCTATACTGAGTTTTGACTGGCTCAGTCTTGTGCAGGCCCTATAAATGTCCTCATGACAGCATTTTCCTGCCATCTAGCTCATCCCCAGGTTCTTAGACATTTTTCCTATTCCCATACATCAGTGTGACACTGATTTTAAAAAATCTACAGTGAGAATCACATATGAAAACATTAATCATAAACACCGAATCTTTATGTCTGATACTAGTGATTTGAAGCACTGTACATAAAAGCCCACATAAAATGTGTTTCTAAAACACAAAACCTAGGTACTAGGTTACAAAAGTGACATGGAATGGCAAGTTTTACCTACAGCAATCTGGCACCTCAAGACAGGGTAGCATATTGAAGTGAAGAGAAGAGAGGGAAGGAATGGAGAGAGGAGAGAGGGAAGGAGGGAGGGAAGGAGGAGGAAAACTAGACTTCTATGATCACCATATGTACTAATTAGTTCAATGCTACTATCTTTGATAATCACAATACTTCATCAGGTGATGTACTAAACTGTTTCCATAACTGTGAACATTGGGATTCCAGAAATTCAGATATTGCTATTTTGTGCCATATTCCATGCTGAATGTAAGGAAAAAAATTTCTTTAAATGAACCATCATTAGATGAAGCCCCATGGATCCTAGTGAAGAACCACAGCCTCATGCCTGGTTAGAGTCTTTACTGAGAAGAGGCTTAGACACTCAGTAATTACAATTATAGGTCAGCTGACATTTAAGTAAATTTAAACATGACTTGTTTAATCCTTCTAAAAATTATGTAATTTCAGTATTTCTATGACTAATTTACTCCTGAAGATCATACTTCTTAAGCTTGTGTAGTTTTCTCAGATGGAAACACATGAATACCTCACAACTCCAAACCACCATGCTATGCTGTTTCTAAATTAACTGACTGCTATCATAAAGCTTGACAAGGAAAAGACAAAGAAGGAACTAGATACAAGAATTTCTTGACTGCCTTATGTAAGATGAATTGCTAAACGGTCTTATTAATAAAAAACCTAGAGACAAATTTTGGTGATATTTCATTTATGCTGAAATGTGGTGATATTTTATTTATGCTTTAATAAATAAAGCTTGCCTGGAGATCAGAGGAAAAAGGCTAGCCATTATAAGTAAACAAAGAAGTCAGGCAGCAGTAGCACATGCCCTTAATCCTATCACTTAGCAGGCAGGATCTCTATGTGTTCAAGGCCACACTAGGGAACAGAGTCAAGCGTGGTGACACTTGCCTTTAATCCCAGTACCAAACATAGAGGTCTGGAGGTCTGTACAGACAGACAGAAACTGTCAGAGCTGTGTAGGAAAAGGAAGTGATATAGCTGGGCTAAGAGAGCCAGTGAGAGAACAGAACAGAAAAGGTATATAAATGTGAGTATACAGGAAGAAGCTCTCTTTGGAAGCTGCAGAGTTGGTGAGGTGAAATTAGCTTATGTTTGTCTAATTCCTCTGATCTTTCTCTCGGGCTTTAACCCAAATTTCTAGCTCCATGTTTTTTATTTATTAAGACTATTTAGAAATTCATCTACACCAGATATTGGGAGGAAAACTGAGAGATCAGAGAAGCAGGAAGAAGCCAGCCACATTCTTACTGCTAGGAAATCCTCAAAGAGAGAGCTACTTCCTGTATATTCATGCCTATATCCTTTCTGTGCCCTGCCATCTCACTTCTTCTCTCTGCTCTATCACTTCCTGTCTGTCTTTACAAACCTCCAGACCTCTATCTTTAACTAGTGCAGGGATTAGAGGCGTGTACCACCATCCCTGGCTCTGTTCCCAGTGTGGCCTTGAACTCACAGAAATCCAGATGAATCTATGCCTCCTGAATGCTAGGACTAAGGGTGTGTGCTACCACTGTCTGACCTCTATGTTTAATATAGTGGCTGACTTTGTCCTCTGATCCTCAGATAAGCTTTATTGGGGTACACAAATAAAATATCACTACAGCCTTAGTCTACAGTTAAAAGAAGTACTGTGCATGAATAGGCATTATAAATATTAATATGTGTCATTTCCTGAAAAATGCTGAGGCAGGCAAGGGTTAACTGCTAATGTTGTAATTTTGGAAAGTTTTAACTCCAGAGCAACAAAGAGAAGGAAGAATTGTGAGGCAATAGGATTGAAAGCGAAATCAGTCTTTGTTCCATTGTGAGCCTCAAAGACAGTCACGATAACTATTCCTTCAGCAGCCAACACGTAGTTGGAGGATCTACCTACCAAGACCCCATACATCCTGACCTTGACCCCTCTTAAGCTTTATATTTTAATCTTTTAATTTTTTATTTTTAATTTCATGTGTTATAATTTTTATTTTATTTTTAATTTAATGTGTATGTACTGTATTTATATCACCTCCATTCTTTACACTTTTTTTTCTACCAAGATTCTGTCTATCCCAACTTGATTCTTCCCATGATTTATAAAAGTTTGTTCCAAGAAGGGCAATTGCTTTGGGTTTGAGTTGTTCATCACACATGAGATATTTCTTTGGAGTTAGGAAGTGGTCAAAAAGGGAATAATGACCCCAGGCAGTGATTGTTTTGCTCAGTACATTCATGCTGTGGATTGGCTGCATTTAGATCATGATACTGAAGATCAGAGAAGAATTCGAGACTGTGGAAAGCAGTGGAATAGACCAATGGTCAACCAGTTTGTGTCTGAGAATACTAGGAGAGGTTTTGGGGTAGAACTTACACTGAAAGTCACAGGGAGAATACTATCGTTTCAGAGTCACATTTAATTCTTCCCCTCTTTCTCTTAATATTAATATGTGCTATTAATATGTTCTCCTTTTCATAATTTTGTAATTTCCATAATATCTTATAAATACAATGAATCATTTGGGATATAGCCTTTCAGGAATGCATTTTTTCACTGTGTATAATTATCCTGTGTGTTCTTCATTTCTCTTTCTCTTTTATTGATTAGTAACATGGATTGTGACATTCACATTTTGCCTAACAACCCGTTTGCAAATAATTTTTTTTAACAGATTGAAGGGGTGTCATTGACAAAGGCACTTACTCTACATATTTTGAGGTGAATCTAACTTTCCATTTCTATAAATTATCTGGTGTTGGTGTAATTGCCAACTAAATGTAGTTGCATGTTTACATATCTCTCCCAGCAGCTATAGCCAATAACTCCTAGACTAGGGGTGAGACTTCGTGCTTACCCCCAGCCCCTCCTGTGCTGGGATTTTGTCTGACTTGACCTTGTATTGTCATAACCACTGTTAGAACAGTTTCTCTGCTGTATCTGAGAGACATTCTTTCCTTTTAATAATCTACTGCCTCTTGGTCTTAGATTTTTTTTGAGGTTTTATTTATTTTTATTTTATGTGTATGAATATTTGCCTCAATCTATGTCTTTGTACAACATGCATGCAGTTGCTGTGGAAGCCAGAAGAGTGCATCTGTTTCCTGGAACTGTAGCTACAGATGGTAGGGAGCCACCATGTGAGTTCTGAGAGTTGAACCCAGTCCTCTGGAAAAGCAACCAATGCTCTTAACCACTGAGCCATCTCTCAAACCCTGGCTCTTCCAATCTTTCCACCCCCTTTCTGTAATAATCCATTAACCTCAAGAGAAGAAGTATGATATTTATATCTTACATCCCATTTAGAGCTGGGCCACTATACAGTCTCTCACTCTCTGCACCTTGAATAGTTATGAGTTTCTGTGTTAATCTCCATCTACTGCAAAAAGAATCTATTCTGATGAGGGCTGAGAGGTGCACTATGAGTGTAACAACAATACCAAATACATTTAACCAAATATCAGAAGTAAGTTCTTTCCTGGGGCCTATGATAATGACTGGTAAATTATTGGCCTAATAATTGTGCCAGGTGTGGGTTTTATTTGGAACTTAAATCCAACCTGAAAGTGGTTGGATACTGCCATGATGTTCATGCCACCATTGTTCCAGTGGCATATCTTCCCAGCTTATTTATCATTGTATCTGGCATGATTCAGAACTGGCTAGAACTGATGATTCTTCCTTCCATCCATGGTAGCATGTGTAGTACCTTCCAGCCCTATGACTGAAAGCCAGTAAGAATGAAGTTTGCAGATGTTCACTAGTTGGTGTCTTCATGGCCTATGACTTGAGTATACAGTGTCTCAGCAACAGGGTCTCACTGTCAACTTAAAAAGGCTAACCAGTCACGTGTCAATAGTTTGTAATATCATTGCCTTATTACATGGCCAATAAATTCTAGCATTAGGATGAATGATATGTAGAAGACACATGTGTTGTAGAATATTTGTTTAACTAGGCAAAGATGTGGTATATTTGTTTATGCACCATTTGCTTAACTATGTAAAAAGTGTTGCATTTGCATTAATTGAATAAAATTAATCTGGGCTCAGAAAGGTGGGGTTAGCAACAAGTTCATAGGCAGTAGGGTGGAGGAGCACAGTGTGGGTCTTTGAATTGGGGTTGTGCGGAAGGAGAGAGGCTTTAGGTGGATGCCAGCAAACAGAGAAAGTTAGCCAGTTGCTACTCTAACTCTGAGTTTGCAGGTTTTCACCCTAGCTTTTGAATCTCGAGTTTTATTAAAATGATAGAGATTTAGTTAAAGCTAACATGATAAATGAGATTTAGTGACAGCAATAGAGCCATTGTTTGGGGGAACAGAATTCCTCCCAAGCTGCTGCCTGAGCAGCCAGTTGATAGTATCTTAAAGAACAGCCAGGGTGACTAATGTAAAACAGCATTTTGGTGCCAACATGGGGCATGATCTCAAAGATCAGAAGGGCCACCTAGATGGTAGCCAGCCAGCCAGATACAGAGGAAGCAGGAAAGCAGGATGGATTGTACATAGATGAGGTAAACAAGCCTCAGGGCACCTTATTGGTTAATAGAAATGGGTTAATTTAAATTAAAAGAGCTAGCTAGAATCAAGCCTAAGCTAAATCCAAGCATTCATAATTAACAATAAGTCTCCATATCATGATTTGGGGGCTGGCTGTCCAAGAAAGCCTGCTACACACATGTTCTTGGTGTCCATTCTGCTGTCAAAAGGGAAACGTTCAGCATTTCACTAGTAGCAAGGACAGCTGGGGTATTTTGTTTTTTATTATATTGATGGTGCTTGTTCTAACTAATGTCATTTTTTCTGAGTTAAACAGATGTTACCTATTAGAATTCCTTTCCTCCATGATTTTTTTCTTTAGCTTTCTAATATGGTTTTAAATGATAGCTTCATTGACTGATTTTTGTGTAGTATGTATGTATGTATGTATGTATGTATGGTTGGTTGGTTGGTTGGTTGGTTGGTTGGTTGGTTGGATAGGCAGGATCTTGCTCTGTAACCCTCATTATCTACTATCCGTGATGCTTCTACCTCAGAATCCTGCTTTCTGAGATTACAGAAATAACCCATAGGCCCAGTTTTCAATTATTTGTAAATAATGACAAGTTCTATGTGATAAAATTTTATTAAGCATATTTATATCCATATTCATATATATATTCAATATATGAATATCCATATTCATATATTGGCTTGAAGTTTCCTTAGTGTGATCTTGTTTTTAGTTTGCTGTGAAGAAATTTCTATAATCACAAATAAGAAATGTCCTCTCTTACATTTTATGTAAAAATAATAGGTAGGATTTATAATAACACTTTAATAAGTATTTATTACTAATCCCAATAAAACTATCTCAACAAAAATATCCATTTTGGGCTTTTTGCATTATAAATTAAATTTATTTAATAATTATTTGCTTATTAAATATTTTACTTTATGTTAAATGAGTATGATTGCATTTTCTTTAAGGATTTTTTTCCTTAAATTCAGTTTTATGCTCTGCTGAGGATTGAACCCAAGGACTTGAGCATATGATATAGGCATTTTACCAAGTCACAGCCTCAAACCTAACTGATGTATTTAGAAAAACTACAAAATTTATTATTAAGTCCCCTCAGCTTTTTAGGCAAAAAGCACTTATTCCATATGGTTGTTAAATGAGAATGACCCCATAAGCTCATATCTTTCAATGCTTTGCCCACTTGGTCGTCATGTCTCTTCACAGCGGCAGAAAAATAATTAAGGCACTCCAAAAAGTTTGCCTCTGAAATCAGGTGACAATGGCAGTTTCCACCAATGACAGTTACTGAGCTGCAGTGCTGTGTTTGCCACAAGATCTAATGAGATGAGAGTTTGGCCTAATTACTTATTTCAAACTTGCTTACTGCTCTTTAATTTTTAATGATTTTGACTTGGATCATACCTTTGTACATTTTATTTAAAATTGTTCTGCCAAAGGCACAGTTTCAAAGTTTATGTCCATTTATTTTATTGGGGTTTTTGAGACAGGGTCTCATGATGTAAACCTGGTTGGCTTAGTATTTTCTATGTTGGCTGGATTTGCTGGGGACTTGCAGTGCGCCTCCCATCTCTGCCTCCTGAGCACTGCAGAAATGGGGGTTGTGAGTCTGTGCTTCCTCACTTGGCTGGAATTTACTTTTAAATGGCAATTAAAAAATATGTGCATTTGTGGTGTACAACATAGTGTACAAATATTCATGTATCTATGTGTATAGTAAGTGGCTAATTCAAGTTATTTAACATACGCCTTTTTTGTACATTCTTTGTGGTGAGGATGCTTAAAATATATTCTTAGCATTTTCCAACTATCTATACAACTTTGCCAGTTACTGGGTTGTGCAATAAATTTCTTGAATTTGTCTCTTCTATTTAACTGTGGTTTTCTACTCTTCTCAAACTCTCCCTCTCACTCCCCAGTTCCTGGTCATCAACACGGCACTTGTGGGGTTTGAGTCTGACTGTTCTGGAGACTCTGTTGTATATTGTGCCACTTACCTTTTTGTGCCTGGCTTTCACTGCTTAACACAATGATGCATTTTACCATTTCTGCATGTCCCAAATTTCTTCCTTTCAGTGTTCCATGAGGGAAACTCTGTAAAACAGCTGAGGAGGAGTGGGGGTGGACAGTGCTTTGTACCTTCTGACCCCTCCTTACATGAGTGACTCTGCACAGCTACTTTTCTGGTTTCAACAACTCTGCTGGCAGAGGAATGACACACAAGCTCTTCCACTATTGCCTGCCCTTGGCTAGGTTGCCAAAATGGTTTTCTGCTCGGGTCATGACCATAAAGGATGTGAAAATGGAGAGGGCAGACTTTAAGGAATTTGTTAGCATTCCTCTCCAAAAGAAAACAAAACCAGTTCAAGAGATGAGAAACCTCAGCTTGTATTCTAGCAAATAGCAGAAGGGTCAGCCAGAAAATTACAGGTAGCACTTAAGTACAAAATAAGTATTTCCTGGAGCAGCTTCCAGGGTTGAAGGACAAATGATTTCAACACCTCAAACAGTGTTTTTCTATATTAAAGAATATATAGTCCTTTAAAAAAACAAAAATGTAAAATAAGAATTTCTGTCAGAAAATACAATCTATCTGAAACTAATCATACTTCATACATCACTGTTCCCTTTCCAGGAATCTCTGGGCTACATATGGGATGTTTGGGCTCCCTTCAAATATGTTTGTTGAAATCCTTACCTCCAATGCCTTGATATTTGATTAGAGCACAAGGGGAGAGATGAGATTATTAGCCTTACAAAAAAATCATTGTATTTTTGATCCCATTCCATCATTGATATTCTAATAATAAGATGGCCATAAATAAGAAGCAAGCTCTTGATAGACATATATCTTCCAGAGTCCTCATTCTGAGCATCCCAGTTTCTAAAACTGTGTGAAGCAAATGTATTTATAAGTCATCTAGTCTATGATATTTTGCTATAGTAATTTTCAACAGATAAGATATTATATCAGTTATTAACATGCAATAAATTCCTATTAAAATCAGAAATCACATGTCTCATTATCATGCTACAGACCCAACTATACATTCTTTAGACACCCCTTCATCCCTACTCTTTTCTTGTCTGTAGGATTTACCTGTTGAGACCTGATACTCAGTGATTCACAGCTAGGGTGTGGTACTGGCCTCTTTTTTGGGATCAGCTTCCCTGATATCATTTTTTTTTCCTTTCTGAATCAGCAGCAGACACTGAATTTTGGCTAAGTGTAAGGCATGACAGAATAAAAGTTGTATTTCCCAACTTCTTTAACACTTAAATGAAACCAAATTCTTGAGACCAATTTCTCTGGTGATAAAATCCAATCAGAAATGGTATGGGATTGGGGATGTACTCTTCAAATTGAAGTGACTTATGGGTTTTCTTTTCATTTCCTTTCTCTGTCTCTCTCCTTCTCTCCCTGTCTATCTCCCATGTTTTCTCTCTCTCTTTTCCTTCCCTCCTTTCTCTCTTTTTTTGGTTTAGAATACAGATGTAAGACACGTAAATGAAACAACTATTTTACATCACCACAGGAAAGTTTATACCTTGAGGTGGTAAAGCAACAATAAAGAGGATTCTAAGTCATTGTAAGTCCCTCAGGCATTTTGATGAGCCTAGACTGAAAATGTTTAAACTTGCTTATATTAAAATTACTATTGGCTTGGTTCTTCATTTGCAGCTTAACCAAACAGTAAAAATCAAAGCCTATTACCTGCTTCTTATATCTCTCCAGAATAGAGATATGTTACTAGGAACTATGCTTTCATAAAATCAAACATTATCATTGAGTCTTTGTGCTTAACAATAATCATGTACAGAAAATGCAGAATTATTAGGAAAGTCACCAAATTAGTACTTATCTCCTTTGCCAGCCTAGCAGGCTCTGCAGCATGCTCATTCTACCTTGTGGCAATTCAGACTTACTTGTTTCCTAAACAAGCCATGCTCTTTATTCTTATCTAATTTTAGCCTAAGAGCACGAATCTAGAAATGTGCTTGTCATTCAGTAAGTACCCCTAAAATGCATTATTAGAGACTAATTTTCCTGTATTTATGTTAATTTCTTGCCATTAATACATACTGATATAATGTCTTTCCCCAATGAAAGCATAGAAATACTGTGCTTCCATGACAATTTATGTACAAATATATTTGCAAGACTTTTTATTACACTTAAGTTGTAAATGAAATCTAAAAGCATACATAATTTCTAAAGAGTTTCTTTGTACATCCCACAATGGTGCTTTCCAAGGACAATGAGTTTTCTGCTGAAAGGATCCTCCTGTTCTAGATTTGGGGGAGAGGATGTGATGCTTATATAATGTTGTTTTCATGTTTTTGCTGGTGTTATTTTCACAAGCGACTGAAAGTGCATTTCTTATCTGAAGCTGGACAGGCAGTAGTCTGCCTTAACATTGTGTTTTAGTTTTTCCTATGCTCTTTCTAAATTGAGAAAATCAAGGTAGGATAGTAGTAATTATTCAAGGCTGTTAAGCATCCTATTGTTTAGGATTATGTAATTATTCATATATTTATGTATGTAGTATCCTAAAATACCCACTTATATTTGATAATATATAGACTGTTTTTTTTTCTTTATGGCATATGTTCCTTTCAAACATGTTTCTTTCTTTTCTTTTTTTCTTTTTTTTAACTAGCTGATGTACCAGCAAATGTGTACCAGTTAGGAACTTTTTCGCTACTGGGTGACAGAAAACATATAAATTAACCAGTAAAAATAAGGTAGATATATGATGTCATGTTCTCATAGCTGCATGGTTTTTTCATATG
Source organism: Peromyscus nudipes (assembly GCA_902168325.1). NCBI lineage: Eukaryota > Metazoa > Chordata > Mammalia > Rodentia > Cricetidae > Peromyscus > Peromyscus nudipes. The sequence continues at coordinate 33,099 of CABHPH010108203.1, read as the reverse complement.
CACACATTTTGCTAGTTTTGCAAACAGCTGTATGAGAAGCTGAGTCATTTCACAGTTGCAACAGTACTAACAGTCACATTTCGACTAATGAAGTTCTTTGACCTTGCTCTCTAAGAAAGAGAGCTACCCATGATCATAAACAGAGACAAACACACACAAAGCCAAAAATGCCATTTTTTTTTCAGTTGGTGGGAGAAGGGAGATAGGTGCACACCTTCACGCTGATTGGTAAATTTGAACCACAGTAATATCCTTAGACTAAAGGAGATACCACAATCTATCTGGTCAGTGTATTTCCTTCAGATGGAACTGATATAGAAAACAGAAAGAATTGGTGTTCTTAAAGAAAGGAACAATGATGATGTTGGAATTATCAACATTAATTAAGCATTCTGCAGTGCTCACTAAGCATAGACAGGTATTCAGTTCTATCTGTTGGATGAATGCTCATTGAATGCTGCTCACTCTCAAAAGCTTGTAAATATTCAAGTTGAGTCTTGTATAAATTAATCAGAAATATTGATACTGAATAAGAGCATCTCTCAAACAATCTCTAATCTCTTTATAAATGTTTTCAGTTATTTTCTTTTGGAAACTAATATAGATTATTTTAATATAATGTTATATTTTTCTGATTATCTTTTATTAGAACCACCCATATCCCATCCCTAAATTAAATATTTTACAAATCATCTTGCCCCTTTGCAGGAAATTTGAGATCGACTTAGAGGTCCTGTCTGTCCTTGAACCTCTGTATAGAGTTTTATCAGCACTCTTGGTTTCCAGTGATTTTTCATGTTGGAGTTATCATGAAACCCTTCTCATGTAACACCTTTTCTGTAGCACTGCATCTTCATTCTCTCACAAGAACTATGTTCTGCCCATGGCAATGCCCTCTGTATTCTATGTTGCCACTAACTTTGTGTTTCGGGACTTGCCCACATTCAGGAACATAACACCTTATGGCTTCTCTCTAGGACCTGGAATATATATATAGTTTTTTTCAAGTCTCCATGACTCCCTGGTCTTGCTGTCTTACCTCACTTGAATGCACACCTCAAGATATTACAACCTCCATATAATTCCATGATTTGTGTGCTTTTTGGGATCCCTTGTCTGAATTCACATACATAATGAATCTGATCATTGGCAGTCAATCACAAATGAAGTGGCCAGCCTGTTCTTTTGTTACATTTACAATGAAAACTAACAGCTGAAATAAAGCAACAATAATCCTGTGACTGGATCTATGTGACATACAAAGGACTTAAGAGTTATTTTTACTTTGACAATCTAAAATATTCTCTATTGTCTGTGAAAAAAGTACTCTGTAAGAGAATGTTGATTACTCTCAATCAATATTGCTAAGGTATGTGTCATTCAGTATTGTAACACAGAATGTTACAATGAGACACAGACAAGCTTGAACCCAAAATAAGTAATGAATCCTGTCCTCTATGTGAGTGAATGAGGTACTGAATCACATATTAAATCAAGACCATTGATTTGGCTATGATGAGGATTAGAAATAAATCCTTGAGAAGACAGAAATGAGGTATAGCCCACAGTAGGGAGATCAAAAACAATTGTGGATCCCAACTCTAACTAGAGTTTTATTTGGATTTGATCAAGTTCAAGGGCTTTGTTGGGTACAACAGAGCAGTAGCTGAGGAGAATACTGAAATCCTTACTGCAGATGTCTCCCCAGTGATAAAGTCTAGGGGTCTTGATTAAGTTCACTTTCTCTCCCAGTTAGAGTATTAAAAGGCAGGGACAAACTGGAGCCCAGAAAGCAGCAACAGGGGACTCTGAAACAAGGCAAACAGGAGCATACAGAATCAGCAGTTGGAGAAAGGCTTTATTGGGAGTGAGGAAACACACCCATGTAGCAGACACACAGAGAGGAAGACTGCAAAGCAGAGGGGGACTCACAAAGCCCCCAAATCCAGTCTCTTTTTGAGGGTTTGGTTTATTTTAAGTGTCTCAACAGTTTTCTTCCCCTAATTTAGGTTTGCTCAGTTTTAAGAAAGATAGAATGGTTGATTGGCCTGTAACATGTTATGTGACATGTCCTGATCCAGCCTGGAACTCGTTGAGCCAGTCCATCAGCTGGAGGCCTACTGGCAGGAGAAATAAACCTACAAGTACTTTGTTTTAAGCTGTCAGTCATTTGTCTAATATCAGGAGGGTGAGGAAGAAGCCGGCCATCTTGGAAGTTGGCCACCTTTCTTACCTAGTCATAGCCTTCTCCTCATCTGTCAGTCTGCAAGGGAGTTTGTTTAACTCCTATTCCATTACCAGGATAAGTAAATAATTGTAACACACAATGTTTTTATTTATCTATTTACCTACTATTTATTTACTTATTTGGTTTTTCAAGACAAGGGTTTCTCTGTGTAACATTCTAGTTGTCCTAGAACTCACTTTGTAGAACTGGCTGATCTCTTACAGACATCTGCCTGCCTTTGCCTTCCAAATACTAGCAAGGTGATGGTGGCACACACCTTTAATCCCTGCACTCAAGAGGCAGAGGCAGGTAGATCTCTGTGAATTTGAGGCCATCCTGGTCTACAGAGCGAGTTCCAGGACAGTCAAAGCTACACAGAGAAACCCTGTCTTGAAAAACAGAGAAGTTTCAATTCTACCCAATAATATTTCTAATGTTCATATTGAGTGGAAAGCAGTGGTCTAACTACTGCATACCAAAAGCCTTTAGCATATTGTCATAAGGATGCAGTTACAGATGTTTCCCCAGCCTCACTCTCCTAGTGAGGAGCAAGTTACTTTCTGTTCAAATGGAATTCTCCAAACAAATGGTATTTTTCATGTTTGCTCTTTCTTCTTTTTATTTGTGTTGAAATAGCACACAATGCTGAAATGTCTTTTGTTTCTCAACTTGCGAGAATCAAGATGAAGGGTTGACATTCACAGCTCTAAGCGATCCAAGTGCCACATTAGCATCTATTTATTAAAGATGATCTTTCATGTACAGTACAGCTAGGGCGTTTGGCCTAATTTACTGTACTAACATTTCCAATTTGGCTCTGAGTAGGGAGTTGTGCCAGCAGCGCTCTGTCCTATGGTGAAATAGTGCCTAATCAGTATTTATGAATAGGGTTTTAGAAGTCGCTAAAGAGCACAGGAAGAGATTTTACCTTCTTAAAGCACAAATATTGCTGAGCACTGGGAATCTGTAAGGCACATTAGGATGCAATAGCTTCCTTTTTTTTTAACTTGCAGTTAAAAATGTGTAATGTAATACTGTCAGTAATTTAAATGGAGTGTACCTCTTTCTTTCAGACATTAATGCTATTTGTTAAACTTTGTAATTACTATGCAAATGAAGTGCTGTACTTAAAAAATGGCAGTGCCAAGAGTACAACAGAGAAAAACAGTTTGAAATTTAAACTAATACAAAATAACCTTCAAGCCTTTTAGAACTCAAATATTGTGTGCTTCTCCCCCTTCCTTTCAATGCAGCATTTGGGTGGAAACAATGGGGATGCATCTTTGTTCTTAACATGTTGATAACAAAAGGCTTAGCGCCAGAGGTTTGAAAGCTTTGGAGACATATTAGCTCCCTGATCTTCACAACAGGTGGCTGGTATGTTTATTCCTCCTTTAGAGATGAAAAAAAGAAAGAAAAAGGAGTCCCAGAGATGCTTAACTCATTTGCTTGGGGTCACTTAAACAAGCCACTGACAGACAGGGTAGGATCTGAGTATTTCCAACCCCAAGACTGCTATGAGAATCCCCAGACAGCAATCACTTGAAGGGAACAGAATTTATGGCTCATATTATGATTTCAGAATATTAAACACTGTTTGAACCAGGGAAATCTAGTTTCTTCTCATGCCAGGTAGATATGTGAGAAACAAAGGAGCAGGTTTGGTTTCCTGAGAATTACCCCATGATGGGAAAACTTCTGTGAGCTTCTGAGCAGTTCCTAGGTGACAAAGGCCAGCTGATGAAGAAGAGAGTATCCTCACTGTGTATCCTCTGGGGTCTCCAGTACCAGTGCTGTGCCTGACACCCTGTGTGTGTGTTTCGGGGGTGGGGGACTGGCTCAGGGATGCAGTGGATGCATGGTCACTTGTCATTTTTATGGGATTTACAGTCACAATGCCTCCTTTCCCCGTCAATCACATTTCCTACCGTGAATTCCCAGCTCTGGAAAACAGACAAATGAGCAACGTCAAAAAAGATTTTCCCTCCCTCCAGTTCTTCTCCCGGGATCTCTTTTTGCATTTGAACTTGAATTAATATGACTTTTCCCTCGACAGCCTGTCTTTACAACTTTGATCTTTCCTTGACTTAATATTATAAAGTAGAAGACTCTAAGGCATTGGCTTATTGATGGAAGGGTCTTAGCCTCTTTAGGCTATTCTATTTGCATTTTCAAATGAAATCTATAGATTCATAAGTCAAAAGAATGAGAAACTGAAGCTCAAGATGTGTCTTTAACAGTTATCTGGACAAAAGGAAAGCAGTGATGACCTTTGAGTGTTGGTGAGAGGCACCAAATGTCAATTCACCAACACAGAAGCCCAGAGTTCCTAGAGGCTGCCTTGCTGTTTTCGTGTGCCTCACTGCCACAGTGAGGGTATGAAACATGGACTTAGCCACTTAGTCTGTACCCTTCTTCAGTCTTGAAGTGCAAAAGTATTGAAGAAGCCACATGGGGAAAGGTGTCACTTGGAAAGGCAGCTATCCGAGTTTCAAGGTAGTAACAGTTGTCTTGAGCTTTGTTTGGATAGGAAAGTTGCTTTCTTAAAGGGCATCAAACTGGCAAGCCAGAGCAGCTAAAGTAGGAGTCCTGGGCCACCCAATCATTTTCACGATTGTGTCCCTGGCATGACTGCGACTCTCCTGAGGTGAAGGGGAAACGTGCTTTCTTACCTGACTATGTTTTGGATATCAGCCTGACTACACTCTCTTCTCATAGTACACGGGATTATGGAAGGCTTAGGAATTCTAATGCATAAGACTGTACAGGATGAAAGGTGTTAATGCTTTGGGGTCTCTGCTCTCCTCATTGCTAAAATGGACAATATTTTCTCTCTGCAGTTGTTGCAAGAATTAAATGGGATTATAGCTACACCTGCTCCTAAATGCACCTGGCTCACTTTTTGAAAATAGCAGAACTCAAAGAGTACAATGTTCTTTTTACTCAGTCCAAGGAAAAAAATGTATATTCACAGAGAATTGAGAATCAGGTCACATTATTTCTGCACGACAAGTTTCTTCAGAGATGTGTTTGCCAAATCTACCAGCTGTCTTCACATCTTGTTCCCATGAGTTTTCTGCATATTTTTCCTGCCCCTTTGGTGACTCCTGGGAGGCAAACTCCCTCAGGAAGGCATCAGGGTGTAGGCAGATGCTCCATTAATCTTTTTGTTGGCATTTTACAGCCAGTGGTGTGGATGACCTAAGGGTAGTCAGGAAGAGAGTCAGCTAGACAGAGCCTGAAGACCTCTGTAGAATACTGTCGCTATCAGAGTACAGAAAATGATGAAACTTTTAAACAGCACTGTGAGTTAGAGAGAGAGAGAGAGAGAGAGAGAGAGAGAGAGAGAGAGAGATCCCAGTGTAGACAGTGCACTGGCTGACTCTGGGAAATGAAAGAAAGGATAACAAGAGCAAAAGTCAGGCAACATTCCAGAATTTTCCTATAGGAGATTTTATTTGTTTCATTATATAATTCTAATACAAAAATAGGAAATTTTAACATTATATAACATGTAAATGTTGGAGGAATATAATAAATAAACAGCATTCAATTTTTGATCTGACAAGACATGCATTTTAATTTTGCATTTCTTTTATTATTCATCCTTATGCAAAAGATAGATTAGATAGTAGATAATTGAACACTTTGAAAATGGAGTTAATGGTTATTTTGTAAGTACATGATTTTCATTAATGCAATATAAATTTCATTGACATTGCTATTGTATTTATTGTGATTCAAGATCTCCTTATGTAGTAGCCCAGGCTGGCATTGCAGTTCCTACCTACACTTCCTATGTACTGGAACTTGTAGCTGAGTGTCATTATCACTATTCCCAGAATATATCATCTTTTATGGTTCCAAATTAGTTGTATAAATAATAGAAATACATTTCATTAATAGCCAAATATCAATTTCTGGATAATTTCCTTCCAGGTGCTTCTTATACCAGACATCATTTTGGACTAATTCCTTTAAAAGCAAATTTCTCAGAATTGATATTAGTCTAAGTAAGTGGAGAGATATTTTAAGTATGTTTAACAGAATATGAAGAAATTATATTAATTTTATGCTTGTTCAATTTTCTTTTGAAAGTATTAGGGAACTTATGTTTATAAAGTAGCCTTCAAAGGTAAGGGCATAACAAATGTACAGTGTCTGTCTTGTACAAATGGAGACTTCACAGTGTAGAATATTTAAGTGATCTACTTGAAGTGATACCCTGGAGCCATTTCGGGTAATGTTCCATGGCTGACTCTAAGTGTCCACTAGTTTCAGATCAGTTCATTTGCCTTAGTCCACAGGACGGCTTTTGTAAACAGCTTGACTTCATTCCTCACACTTCATTCATAGGGCACATATAGCTGTCCCACATTACACTCCTAAACCTAAACCCTAAGGTGATGTTTGTTCTGGAAACACCATTGACAGTCTCTTGGGCTGGAAAATGTCAACATCTTTTTCTTGAGCTGCACCCAGTATGAACTGAGAAACACAAAACCCAGAGAAATGTGTTCTAAAATGATGGTTATGTAGCTGACTCCATCCATTTAGCTAATTCATGTTTGTTTCAACTACAAAGTAGCCTTTCTCTTCTTGTCCACATATTAGTTTATATGTACAAAAGGAGAAAGACAATGTAAGCATTGACAAGAAAGCATGGTGTTGTCCTGCTTGCTCTCAATTTGATCAGCATCACTGGGATCATTTCAAAGCCTAACTGCCTCGCTAACACGTTGTTTCTGTTATCTCATAGCTGGGGCATCATTAAGATTTTAGTCCTCTGACCTCTACCTGTCCCAGTTTCTGTCTATGGTTCATTTTCCTCCTCAACCTTGTAAGTAATTTCTTATGACTTCCAGTTTAGGTGCTCTGCTTTACTTTGCAAGTGTAGCCTCATTAAACTCTTCTGGCATACGTAAGTTTGCAACATTTAGGCTTCTAGGCTATGTAGCCCAGACAAGTCTTGAACTAATGAGCATCCTCCTATACCTTGTCAGTACCCAGATGTCTAGGTGACTGTCATCATGCCCAGCTTACTTTGACTTTCTTGGCTCCTAGGTTTTTATAAATAATAGAAATACATTTCATTAGTAGACAAGTATCAATTGTTGGATAATTCTTGCAGAGTTTTTACCTTTTAATAACATGGTAGGTTATCATATAAGAAAGAAACACTCAATGAAGGGAAGATATGATCAAATCAATAACAATACTTTCACTTTTGCATATGTATGTGCATATACATACAAAAGCATATACATGCACACACACACATACACACACAACTACACACACAAACACATCCTCTCACATATCCACATGTTATTTGACCTCTATCCTTTCACGGATGTATATACAGCTCAGCTCAGTGATAACTGAGTTAAGAGGCCCTATTTACAGTTGCCCCTTATGTTATTCTTGGTATGGTGGCCTAGTAAGTCAGCAAGGATATCCACATCCCAGAACTCAAGAACAAGTCTTAATTTACATGCCAAAGGGCACCATGTGGAGGTGGATTTAGTTAAGGATCTTGGTTTATTTTGATAATGAGGAGAATTTCCTGAGTTCTCTGAATGGAAAAAAAATAAAGAAACATTATGAGAGATGTAGCAGAGACTGAAGTGCTGTGGCCACAAGACAGTATATATCAACAGCTTTTACAGACAGAAGAATAAGTGAATTTATCCCTGTTGACATGTTGAGTATAATTTTAATTTTACAAGACTTATTTTGGAGTTTCAATTCCCAGAAGAGTAAATCCATTTTCATTTTATTGTGTGTCATCTCTAATATTATGACAATTTGTTACAGCAGCGACAGGAAGCTGATTCCCATCAAAGTGTGGTTAGTATCTGCACAGTGTTAGCCCTTGTAAAATATAGTATGTACTACCTCAAATCTTACGTTCTCCCCAGAGCTATTGTTTCTATATCTTTGTAAACATCACTTGCTCCAGGTAGAAATGAATAGAGAATGTTTTAAACAGTTTAGTACTAGATGAAATTGGGATTTTATTATTTGAGAAGTACTCAGGTAAAGTCAAAAACAGATTGAAAGGTCTGCTAGCCAGCTGGGAACCCAGCTCCCATCTGACTAAATTCCTTAACACCTCTGTAACCCATGTTTCTGCTTCTTGAAACTAGAGGTAAGGATTTAGGGATTTTTATGAAGATTAAATTACTCAGTACCTATAAATTCATTAAATGATTAGTGGAATAAATTAATTTTGTCTAGTAAGTATTAATAAGGTTTTCTGTAACAGTAATTACAATTTTATCTCCTAGATCAGTGTTTATTAAGTTCCCAGTGTTACAGTAATGCACAGGTGTATGGCAATCCTTTCTACAAATACAAATTTCCTCAAGATGCCTCACACTAAAAATGTAGAAACATTCAAGATGTATGGCAGGGAGGTTATGCATTCATGTTTGAATCTGTGTATATGTGAATAAGCTTATGTGATTATAAGTGTGTATGTGGAGGTCAGAGGACAGCAGGACAACCTTAGGTGTCTACTCTTACCTCCCACCTTCTTTTAGACAGGTCCTTTCTTGTTCTCTGTTGCGTTTCTCCAGGTTAGCTGGCCTGAGAGCGTCTGCGCTTTCAGCTCTCCACCTCTCATCTCTCTAAGGAAGCACTGGAATTACAGATGTGTGCTGCTATGACTTTACTTAATGAACCTTCTCCTAGACCCCCAAGTTATATATTTAATAACAAAATAAATCCTATCACCAAGGCAGTTTAGGAAAATTAACTCTAGAGCTTACTTGTCATTTGCCACACATCAACACTTTGTTATATGAAAACCCACATGATGTAATATTACTTTCTGAATATTCCATATTTTGTATATATTCATAATATCACTTATAGTAAAAAGCCAGCTTCTCTTTTTATTGATTAAGAATATGAGCTTTATACATACACAGACTTTTAAGAATTCATATGGAGAATAAAATTCGAGAAGTAGCATTGGAATCACATTCTAAATTCAGAACGTTTTTATTATACTCTTTGCTTAATATAGAATTATTTATTTAGGAAATGTAATTGTGCTAGAAGAAGGTAAAGATATATGCTATCTTTTGGGTATCATAATGGTTCCTTCCTTAATTCATATTTTTATTCATTTATGTCTGAATTGACTTTATTTTACTCAGTGTTGGATCTTCATCACTGCAGTAGAGTTTTGCATACAGCATGAGCACAATTTAGGCTCTAAAAACAAATGAGGCTGACAGTCATTCCTCAATAATCTATCCTGTGTTAACTATTGGGTATTACATACATGATGCCCCCGTGTATTTAAAGATGTGAAAGAGAGAAACATGAGACACAATCACATGGTATTCTGCTTTAAGCATAGTAGTTCTTCATAACCATAGTGATTATGAAATGATGTTCTCCCCACTGATATTAAAGACAAATTATCAGCCAATTGTGGGTACTTTTGCACTCATAGTTAGAAGACAACTGAATCAAGTCAACTTAACAAGAATATAGTCGAAATACTGGATTGCCAGCATTGAGTTTTCATACATTGGTATTACTTATATTGTCACTTCTCTCAGTATCATTTTCCTACAATGCATTGCAATGTTTATACAAGTTTTCTTTTTTTATGTCACCTTGTGGTAGATTGGATGGAAAGTGTTCTTCATAGACTCAGACTTTTGGACACTTGGTCCACTTTTGGGGGAGGTTATGGAAATTTTAGGAGGTAGAACCTTGCTGGATGGAGTAAGTATAACCTGGGAGAGGTCTTTGAAAATTTATAGGCTTACCTCATCTTCAGTTCATTCTCTCTTTTTATATGTGTTTGAAGATGTGAGCTCTCAGATCCATTCTCAGACTGTGGCTTGCTGACATGATCCTCACTATAGTGGACTTATATTCCAGTGGAATTATGAGACTATAACTCTTTCTTTGAAAATCAGCATTAGATTATGGTGTTCTACCACAGCTCCAGCCCCTCTGTGGTGGGCAGAATGAAAATGGCTCCCATAAAGCCGGGTGGTGGCGGCGCACGCCTTTAATCCCAGCACTCGGGAGGCAGAGGCAGGTGGATCTCTGTGAGTTGGAGGCCAGCCTGGGCTACAGAGTGAGTTCCAGGAAAGGCGCAAAGCTACACAGAGAAACCCTGCCTAGAAAAACAAAAACAAAAACAAACAAACAAACAACAAACAAACAAACAAAAAAAGAAGGAAAATGGCTCCCATAAACTCATAGGTTTGAATGCTTGGTCCACAGTTGGTGGAACCGTTTAGGAAGAATTAGGAGGTGTGGCCATACTGGGGGAGGTGTGTCTCTGGGGTTGGCTTTGAGTTTTAGAAAGCTCACATTATTCAATTAGCTTTCTCTCTGACTCCAATTTGAAGATCAGTATGTAAGCTGTCAGGTACTGCTCTAGTACTATATCTGCCTGCCTGCTGCCATGTCTCCCACAATGGTCATGGACTAAGCCTCTGGTACCACAAGTCCCAAATTAAATGCTTTCATTTATAATTATGATTATGGCGCTTTTTCACAGCAATTAAAAAGTGACCAAGACACCTTCATTTCATTTAACAACTATTCTGAAGCAACTATCCTATGCCAAGTCTTGAACTCTATTCAACTTTACATTTATACTATATGTCAAAACACCTGATTGCTGTGGGATGGTCTGTATGTCAAATGTGTTGCTCAGATTGGTCAATAAATAAAACACTGATTGGCCAGTAGCCAGGCAGGAAGTATAGGTGGGACTAATAGAGAGGAGAATTGAGAGAACAGGAAGGCGGAGCCGTTGCCATGACAAACAGTATGTGAAGATGCTGGTAAGCCATGAGCCACGTGACAAGGTATAGATTTATAGAAATGGATTAATTTAAGGTGTAAGAACTAGATAGCTAGAAGCCTGAGCCATTAGGCCAAACCGTTTATATAATATAAGCGTCTGTGTGTTTATTTTATAAGTGGGCTGTTGGACTGCCGGGACTTGGCGGGACCCAGAGAGAAAACTCTCCAGCTACAAACCTGATGTTTAAATTTGATGATTGTCATTAGTTGTAATTGGTCTACTGTCTCATTCTACAATTAAATCGGCTCTGTGTTCTGTCACTATTCCTCAAAAAAATCAATGGTAAAACTTAGTGACCAAGAAAAACCAAGTTAGTCTGAGTGTACCAAGAAAAACCAAGTTAGTCTGAGTGTAGTAAGAAAGAGTTGTGCCCCGGTAGAGCGTGACCAGTGTGCTGGAAGGATGAAGCCAGGGCATAAGCTTGTGGGATTCATAACACAGGCTGGGTGACTTTATAATGTGTCTTGCAAAGGGAGAATTAACTGAGATAGGGATGGGGTTTGACAGTATTTGGGTTGGTGGACACACCAAAGCAAGAACCTTGACATCAGTTTACAGAGTTATTAGTTTTGAAATTTACTTTATAAGGAATTATATCTCTGATTGGCAAATATGGCTACAACAACTAACACATTTTTTTTGTATATAGTTTCAGTATTATTTAACTTAGATGGGTATGCTTGAATGCATAGATGGGCCACTCAGATAATCCACCTTTCAACATGAAATATTCTCTTTCCACTGTCCCACAGTGTCTGGCATATTGTAGTGATAATGACTGCTTTATCAGTATGGATCCCAGAGGGGAGGTAGAATCTGGTAAGCAGATTCCCTAATAATCTTGTTACCCTCACGGAATTTACAGGCAAACTGCACTTTTTGTTATTAGAAGTCCTTCAGATGCAGATAATTTGGTCTAGTCTGAATGAAATAGATGTTAAGTATATTTCTAGTGACTGTATAATAGAAAGTAGCAAGGACTATTAGATACTGTTTCAGAGTTTCTACTGCAATGAAGAGACATCATGGCCATGGCAACTTTTGTAAAGGAAAACATTTAATTGGGGCTGCCTTACAGTTCAGAGGTTCAGTCCATTATCATCATGGCAGGAAGCATCTCAGTTTGCAGGCAGACATGGTGCTGAAGAGGTAGCTGAGAGTTCTCCATCCAGATAAGCAGGTAGCAGGGAGATAAACTGTGAGCCACTAGGCCTGGTTTTGAGCTTCTGGAACCTCAAAGAACCTCAAACCTCAAACCTCCCTAGAGACACACTTTCTCCAAAAAAGCATACTTACTCCAACAAGGCCACACCTCCTAGTAGTGCCACTCCCTATGGATTTATGGGGGCCATTTTTACTACATTAAACATTAATTCATCTCGATTTTTTAATTTAGATTTTGTCTGAATATGCCGTATTATAATAAAACATGGCAACATGTTGAAGTATAAACCTAAGTATTAAATAAGAATATGAGGCTTTACATTAACAAATACTCTTTACCAGTTTAATTCATTTAAAATTATCTTTGACATTTTACCTCTACATTTATGTTCTACAATCATGCATAAATTTATCTCCTGTGTTTTATTTATGCAGAATACCCAATAGATTTCTTTGATATTTCTGATACAGCTATATTTGCTACTGTTCAGGATGTGGTATTTTCTAAGGTAAATTGTATATGTAGACTTTGGGGAGAGCTATTGAGGTAACTTATTCTTTGATGATTAAGTTTAATAGAATGGGGATTTCAATCTTTCTTCATTTGAAATAGCAATCCTAACACTTATATGACTTCCTAATATTATAGAATATCACTACCATAATTATATACATTGTTAATGCCTATGTAATTCTAGAATGAATAAAAAGTAATGTTGCATGGGAAGATTTAGTGAAGAATTTTGAGTGGAATTTATGTCTCTGCCAGCATTCCCTTCAGCTATTCATGACATAGTTAATATAATACTTGTTCATTTATAATGGCTTGCTGGACAGCTCGACATAGTTGTAATGGGAAAGAAAAAAAATCAATGAAAAACAAGTAGCATGAATTGAGCAGAGAGTCCAGCTTCACCTGCTACTTGATGCAGTGTATACCAAGTTTAGGACTCTTGTGTGAGATGATGGATGAAACAACATGAATTGATTTCTATATAGTATTTTTGAATTTCAGAAGTAATAACCTTTATCTGACTTTAATTTAATTATAGGTGGAAATTATTATCAAAAACTAAAAAACAAAACAAAACATGTATTAGATCACACAGTATAGTATGTCTTCCTAACCCTGGGCTTATCTCCATGCTGAACACCTTCAAATCTGATGTTTTCATTAAAATATTTTGATAAAAGTATAATGTAGATTAATGAAGGCCATGAGAGAAGTGCAGCCTATGCCCTATTGCATGCAAAATACAAGGCTAGGGTTTTATTCCAGCTAGAACAATAGGAAAATAAAAACGCCATGCATGCTTCCTGCTTTAAACCTTTAAATACCCATGACATATTTGCTGTATGTGAAAGGTAGAATTGATATATTTTGTTTGGGATCCTTACCATTTATTGTAGACAAATTTCTAAATAGTCTTATAAAATAGGAAACACAGAGCCAAATATAGGGGTGAAAGCCATAGTGATCAGGGAAGTAGTGAGAGTCACCAGCTAACCTTAGGTTACCACGCCACAGTAGCTTCCCAAGAGAGAGAACTACTTCTTGTTTACCCAGGCTTTTATTGCCTTGCTGTTCTGCCCTCTCATTGGCTCTTAGCCCAGCTACCTCACTTCCTTGTTACTGCCTGTCTGTACAGACCTCCTGGTCTCTATGTTTGGTACTGGGATTAAAGGCATGTGTCACCATGCTTGGTTGTTCCCTAGTGTGTACTTGAACACACAGGGACTCTGCTTGCCATGTGATCAGATTAAGGCAGTGTGGTACCACTGCCTGACTTTTGTTTATGGCTGGCTATGTCCTCTGATCTCTAGGCAAATTTCTTATTAACATACAAATAAAATATCACCACAATTTTTTACAATATTTTAATTTTTTTAGCACAGTGGATTAGCTTCTTCATTTATAATTTTCTTTGAAATATAAATGATACAAAATTTGTTGTAACATTTAGGAAATCATATGATCACATGTCCATCATCTGGCCCGATTTTCCCATATACATCACTTCATACACTTCATATATTCAAATATATTTTGAATAAAATATATTTTAAGAGAGATAAGTGAGAAATTAAGAAGTTCATTCATGTAACATTATTATTATAGGCACAGAAACAGAAATACAGAGAAAGAGAATTTTTTAAGGTCATAAAGCAAGGCTTTGCTGCTGTAGTATTAAAGTTTGTTGATTTTAATTAAAAGTATTCTGTGGGAAATATTAACTTTCTTTATACTACTGATGGGGACAACTTTCTCAGAGGTAGGAATGGTCTGTATGTCAGTTATCATTCTAACACTGAGATGAACTCGTACAATTTGAATTTGTACGACTGAATTTGTAATTCAGTTACTTTGTATAAAGTCCCTGTTAGTGAAATAATTTTCCATGTTGTGGACTGCTTGTACAACTCTGTTAGCATTAGTCATATTCTGAAACTAACTAAAGGGTCTCTCATACTATATTAATCATATTTCAGGCCATAGTGACAAAGTCAATTTAAAGAAGGTTTAATTGTGTTCTTATAGTGTGTAGATGTAGTCCTTCATGATAGGGAAGGCATGGTGGCAGGAACATGAAGAACACATGGTATCCACAGTCATGAACCAGAGAGAATCAAAGGCTCATGCTCAGCTAGTTTTTCCTTTGTATTTAGTCTGCAAGGTCAGCCCACATAATGGTGCCACCCATTCATAGGGTGTATCTTCTCACATGAACTTGCTTATTCTAGATAATTCGTGCAAGAGAAGCCCAGAGTCTAGTCTTTTCTGTTATTCTGGATTCTGCTAAACAGACAATTAATATTAATAGTTACATATGCTTAAGTAGCATGCTTTTGTTTTTGCCTACACCCCCCCATCAATCCAGTGGCAGAATTTGGATGATTTGAATTGAAATCCACGTGAAAAACACCTCAGTAAAAAGGTGAGGCTCAGCCTCCTTGCAGAGTAATACAAATTCAGGACTACCTTCTACACTCTGCCAATATTTCACTTCTTAAAAGAGGAGATAAGAGACAATCATGCCTGGTAGCAAGATAGGTAGCAAGGTTGAAGCTTTGATTTTTTTTCTGACAAACACAATCCTCTTTATTTGATTGCATGATAAAGATGGTGATGGTGATATTGATGAAGGTTCTATAAAGGCTGCACTCTGTCCCAAGGGTCACAACAATCTTCATAACTTTTTCACTCATCCTTTCTTGTGCCATTTTTCACAGTCATTTTTAAATCAACCAAGAAAGTAGCACGGACATATATTCTTGTCAAGTAAAATGTCACATATTTTAAAGTAGAAATGGGACTTGCCAAGAAAGAATTAGTAAATTCTGTATTAGGGTTTGCTCATTCATTAAAACTGCATTATGGAAAGCTTCAGATATTTTAAGATGATGAATAAAGTAGTTAAAAGCCATGATTTTCCTCCATGCCTCATTAATGATTCATGAAATACTGTAGGAGAACAAAGGTTATGAGACCTGGGAGTTAGGGTTCCACTACATCCATCTGTAAGTGAGAATAGCTTGTCTGCAGGATCCTGGCTCCAGGAGAAATCTTCACCCTCATCTGCACACTTCTTGTCCCTGTTTTTTCTGTAAGTTGTGACACTACTATGAGCAAGGCAGAGACTGAAATTTTTTTTGTCACCAGTTTTGGCCCAAATTGTGGACAAGGAAAATTTTCCATTTCTCTCCATATTATGCCATTTTCTTTTAATCAGGAAAATGTTTATACTGAGAACAAGACTCAGTCCTAGGGACTCCAGTAATAATACAGTTCCCCAATAATCCACAGTTTAGATCCAAAAGAGTCAGAAATGTAAAAAAGTGTAAGACTTGTGTCTTGTCTACTTAAGAGAACAAAATATTTACACTCATACAATAAATGAAACCTAAAAAAGGAACAAATTGGTTCTACTTTGTGGAGTGTTTGACATGTCAGCAATACAGCATCTGCATCAATTACATTTCTGTTGTTGTGATAAAATACCATGGTCAAGGGAACTTATAGAAAGAAAAGCATATTTGAGCTCATAATGATGGGGAGACAAGGCTGCAACTGATATCATGGTATCAGATGCAGGAATATGAGAGCTCACCTCTTCAATTGCAAACAGGAAGCAGAGAGTGAATAGGAAGTGGGCCAGACTATGAGCACTCAAAGCTTGCCTTTAATGATGCACTTTCTTCAGCAAGACTGCACCTCCCCACAGCCTCTTAAAACAGCACTACCAACTGAGGATCAAACAGCTTAAATACCAGAAACTACAGGGCTAATTTGTCTTTCAAACAACTATGTATCTCCAACATTTTAAGAAATATATTGCTAATATGATTTTGTTTTATTCATCCTCCCTCATCTAATATGATTTTGTAATTATCAATGCTGAGAACACTACTTTTCATAAATGCTTACCCAAAAATGTCAGAATAACATATTAAGCTTTATCAGAAATCTCCAGAAATTCTGTCTCAATCTCAAATCAAAATCCACTGAATGATTTTTTTTCATGAAACTTGAACCAGCAACTCAAAAGGAATTTATAAATTAAACATTCATATACATTGTAATCAAGATATATTAATTCGATGCGTACCTCTGAGAATGAACATAGGAATTCCTTACAGGTCTTTATTTCTTACAATTAACTAACATATTTTTATTAGATCAGAAAATTTTGCATGTACAGTAGAACATAATGTGATTCATAATGCATAATATGCTTGAGTTTAGCATGTGTTGGTGTTACACATCATATTGTACACTCAGTGTAATATTCAGAGTGAAGGATGTAGTGATTTCTGAGTACATAGTAGTGAGTATTGCCAGAAACACCAGATTTATTTAGGGTTTAAAATTAATTGTTGTCATCATATGTTGAGAAATATTTTGCTCTCTCCATTTTCTCTTTGGGTTCATGTGATGCCTACATTCAGTTATGTTACACCTATATCTGATCACAAGCCTAGTTTCAGAAGCTGGGTTATCAGTAGTGGAATGTTAGCTTTAGAAAAGTAGAAGAACCTGTCACATTTAATAATGTGGGTGAAGTTTGAGGATACTATATTATTTGAAAGAAACCAATTGAAAAAAGACAAATGCTATCATGCTATTCATAGGTATTACACAAAAGGGTCAAATTTAGAGGAATAAAGCCGAATGTGGGATGCTAGCATCTAGGAGAAGGATAAACAGGGGATTGATCCTTATTTAATGAATGGAGAATTTTTATTTTGTAAGTTGAAAAGTATTTTTAATATTCTTAACATTATATAATTGTATAATTAAAAATAGGTCAGAAATTTTTATTTTACAAAACTTTAAAATAAAAACAATTTTAAAAGAAAATGAGGTGAATTGGTCAAGTACTTCAAATTTTTCTATAACTAATCTGACAGGACTTTTTTTTAAAACTTTTATTTAAATTGGGAGTGTAAGAGTAACTTCAAGTCCTTTCTGTTTAATGTGTTCCTTTGGACTAGCCAGGCACTTGATTTAACACGGATTTGCAATTGAATGTTGCCCAAAGCTCATGTGCTGGAACACTTGATGCTGCTAAGAAGTCATATGTAGTTGGTTTTATGTTTTTTTTTTCTCTTTTGCAGGAGAGTATGTTCTCATCTTCACTGTATTCTACCATCTCAGGTCTCAGAGTCATAGGAAGGTCACTCAGGAACATAGACACTGAAGCTGTGGTACTACTTCATTCTTTATCCCACACCTCTACCCATATTTTAGTTTCACACACATTATTTTGGCAAGAACAGTGTATTCCTACTACTACTAATCTCAGGGTAGCTTAATGACCATAATTGTTCTCCTGCTGACCAGGATGGACATTATAAACATGTCTAATTCCTTGCCTCTTTCAGTACACAGTTTTATAGAGCTCCCCTGCACAAGCTCTGGGCCTCCAGATGGGCCCACAGACTCATGCTTATTTTTATCACCAATGTGGATTAAACCTTGGCACTATCTGCTAGAGCACTAATGGTCTTTCATTTGCATTTTTGGTTCTACAATAATTGATATATTTTAATCTTTTGTACTTTATATTAATTGATAAGCTGGACTCAAATGTACTCTTTTATGTAAGTAGTGATTTAAAAGAAACAACTTAGTTTTAAAAATATCTTGTTACTGTATATCCTTGATATCCCAGTACTTTGGAACTGATTGGCAGTCAAGGGCCTAGCAGACTTCATTTGAAATCCTGCCAACCCACTTTGAGTGCTGGACACTTTTACAATGGCAATCAATGCCTGCCCCATAGTTATAGGTAGGCCTGTCATGATTAAAGACTCTTACTAATGCTGACCTTTCATTTATTCCCCTTTCAACAGTCAGGTTTGCTTCCCCTTTTTAATTCTTTCTTCACCATTTTCTAAGCAGAATTACCACTACTGAGCATTTGCAACAACTTTGTGCTACTCTTATGAAAATTTTTCTTAGTCCACTGAATATTCTCAGTCATTTTCTGGGGAAAAATTCAGTCCATACATCTCTTCTTCTTTACATATGAGCTTCATTTTGCCAGACATCTCTGGGCCATTTTAAATGCGGTAGTTAAGGTAATTTTCTATGTACCTTCTTGCAGCTCTAACTCAAAAAAATTGGTTCTGACATATTTTCTCTATAATACAGAATATTTTTTTATAAAGGAATAATATCTCTTTCTAGTTAGAAGGTCACCAGAAACAATTTCTCTTTTAACACCTTCAAACAAAATGTAATAGGATTTTAAAGCAGAATTATGGAAAGGAACTCACTTTATCACCAATAACCCGTTCTGAGGACTGGGCTCCCAGTGGCAGCAGCCTCTTTGGAAGCCCCTTATATAAAGAAATTAATCTCCGTCTGTGTCTATGGACAGCAATCAGGTGGCAGGTACAAGTTCCTCCCTGCTTCTCCTTCCCAAAGAGGATCTGATGAAGTTTCCACATAGAACCTCAATATAACCTTTGCCTCCGGTTTCAATATGGTATTTAAAACAGTAGGTAAGTCTGTAAAAGCTAATACTAGCTACTTTGTGCTGAATGACAACCAAAGGCTACATGTGCTATAAACCACATGTTGTTTTACTTCATCTAGGGTTATTTGAGGACTTCATACAAATAAATAAACAAACAAAATAAATAAATTGTATGCACCTTTAATTAGTAAGGAAAGGAAACCTGGAGATTTTAGAGAAATTATATGAATTTACATGACATTTAAATGGTGGATCTGGAATTTGAGTTAAAACATCTCCACTTCGATAATCAAGTATTTGTTGGAACAAATTATAATTCTGTCTCAAAATGTATTTTCTTTCTGTAATAGGCAAACCTAAACATTGATTTGAGACCTTACTCTCCAAAAACTGTGCATACAGAATAAAATCATGAGCCATTATCCATCTTAACAGATGCAATGGTCACTCTTTCATGAAAATTCATTATTAAATTGAATTCAGAACTAAATTTGGTAAATCATGCTTTAATATTTGGAAGGTATGGAAAAATACAAGTTTTCTCACTGATATATAATCTGGTTTTAAAATTTTTTCGTAATTTTCAATTGCAAACTATAAAATTTCTTCAACCATTTAATTTCCTTAGTTTATTAATAAATTCAAGGTATTTGTAAGCTTAATACATTTTCAAAGCTGGAAGCCATTTAATTTCTACAGTATCCCTTGTGCAGTCTAATATGAATCTACTAATCTATTGGTATGTGCTATGTTTGGTTGAACGTTGCCTCTGTGCCATTTTAACTTTGGTTAGGTGGAATTTTTGTAGATAGTGAAGTTTCAGTGTACTTAATGAGGCTATGGACTTCAGCTTACTGTTGTTGTAAGAAGTGCCACATCTAGGCAACTCAAAAGCAGACATATGTTCAGCCTCTATTCAAATAAAACACATGGGAGCTTTAACAAATTAGACCATCTTTGCTGCACTTCCATGATCCCCACAATGCTTTTATGACTATGCGGTATATGTAATGGAGTGGAGGGTTCTGAGATGTGTGTGTGTGTGTGTGTGTGTGTGTGTGTGTGTAAGCTACTACCCACTTCTAGGATTTTAAATTCTTCTGGTTAAGATTCGCAGTAACAGCAATTAATGAAAAAGGAGGCCATGAATTTAGAAAGAGCAAGGCGGGGTCCTTGGGAGAGTTTAGAGGGAGTAAAGGGGAGGGAGAAATGATGTAATTTTATTATAATCTCAAAAACAAGGAAATGATAAAAGTTCTGCAAAGGAAGGCTTCTTCCACTTTTGTCCTTACCATATGAAAAACATAAATAAAGAAAAGATAATTACCAAATGGGTTGGAAATGATAATGGATTAAAATGTATTTCCAGCTATATAAATTCTTACTTCTTAATTGATTGCATCCTGCTTTTCTTGACATGAGGAAAGCTCATTGTTAGTTACATAGGTCACTTCTGTGACTATGCAACCCACTGCCCACATATGTCAACGCAAGAGTGCTGTGGGATGTTCTGTATGACAAATATGTTAATAAATAAAGCACTGATTGGCCGGTAGCCAGACAGGAAGTATAAGCGGGACTAACAGAGAAGAGAATTGAGGGAACAGGAAGGTGAAAGAGAAGAGACTGCCTGGAGCCGCCACCAGGACAAGGTAGATGTAAAGTACCGGTAAGCCACGAGCCACGTGGCAAAGTAAAGACTAATAGAAATGGGCTAAATATAAGAGTAAGAGCTAGACAATGATAGGCCTGAGCTAATGGCCAAGCAGTTTAAATAATGTAAGCGTCTGTATGCTTATTTTATAAGTGGGTTCTGGGACTGGTGGGACTTGGGAGCTGGCAGGACTTGGGAGCTGGAGAGAAATTCTCCAGCAGAATATGGCATTTAAAATGTTTAAAAAATTTAGACATTCTGGACAGTGAGACACGTCTGCTCCTGGCAACACTGGATTTACTTCAGAGGAGGATGGGCATCGAAGACACTCCATATGGAGTTTATCTTCACCTTGGCAAAAATAGCCATTTGGGCAAGAACTGTTCTTGCCTGGACTGCTTGATCGACTAAACATGCAGGACCCATAGGAAGGTGACCACTGAAATTTGCTTGACAAAATGGTCCTTCATGTTCCTGCTTTGCAGAGGAAACTGCCAGACACTCTACAGGACACACACACACACACACACGCAAAAAAAAAAAAAAAATGACTGAGAGACTCTAGGCCTGTGAGCTGAAAACAGATGCCCCAACTTTACAAGAGAACTTTGGATGACTGTCCAGGCTGTCAGCTGTCTCTGTCTACCCTGCAAGACTCCCGAAAGTTGCTTACATCTTCTCCATTTCTCAGGTAATATTATATCCTTCTGAGGTCTTTGATGTGGTTGAAGACTAGATAGTTGTAATTTCCTCAGTTCTGATAAAAGATAAGTTAGATATAAAACCTTAAACTCATAAATATAAGATAGAAAGGATATCTTCTTTAATATTGTAACTGTAATTCTTGCTCGATAATTGTTTTGTTATATGTAATTTTACTACGTTAAAGTTAAAACCTTCCTTTTTGAAAAAGAAGAAAAGGGGAAGTGCTGTGGGATGTTCTGTATGACAAATGTGTTATAATAAACATATGACAAATAGGTTAATAAATAAAGCACTGATTGGCCAGTAGCCAGACAGGAAGAATAAGCGGGACTAACAGAGAAGAGAATTGAGGGAACAGGAAGGTGAAAGAGAAGAGACTGCCTGGAGCCGCCACCAGGACAAGGAAGATGTAAAGTACCGGTAAGCCATGAGCCACGTGGCAAAGTAAAGACTAATAGAAATGAGCTAAATATAAGAGTAAGAGCTAGACAATGATAGGCCTGAGCTAATGGCCAAGCAGTTTAAATAATGTAAGTGTCTGTATGCTTATTTTATAAGTGGGTTCTGGGACTGGCAGGACATGGGAGCTGGCAGGACTTAGGATCCAGAGAGAAATTCTCCAGCAACACAAGAGCATTTCAAGGAGACTGTATTTCAGCTAAATATCTGGGAAGAAAAGGAAAAGGGCCCCATCTGTCAGATGTCAGAGCTTGCCAGAAATACCTAGAAAGGATGAAGGCTTTTGCATCACCAAATCAGAGGGTGGAACTTGAATATTTGTAAACACCATTTCACTTAATAAAGTATTGGGTTGCAATTTTCTCAACTGAAACATTCCCTCTGGGAGGAAGATCCTGAGATTCAAAAAGTAGAAAAATCTGAAACTTGCAAAATTTGCAGGGGCCTGCCACAAAGCTATAGATGCAGCGATGAATTGTTGAGAGCAGTGATTATCTGGTCTGTCTTGCTGTCTTAAATGGTACAGAGTTCCAGGGTTGCAGCAACCATAGTGGGATAGGCTTTTGGAGGACACATCTGGCTTTGAGTGACCCCTGCTCCTGTAAGTGACCCCTGTTTATATTCACTTAAGTGATCTCACTTCACTTATTGGTTTGCCAAGATGGTGGAGTTATTAGTTTGGGCCTGTCATTCACTCTGTCTCTGAGGCACAGAGACCCTTGCACACATAGTAGGAAAAAAATATCACCCAACATGAGTCATGCATCAGCTTTTTTCTATTTTTCCAGATAAGAAAAACAGTTAAGGTGCCTAACATCAAAGAATGTAGTGGTAAAGTCAGGATTAAAATTTAATTTTGAGCCAGAAAACACCTTTTCCTCTATCCCACAGTGCTTAAAAGTAAAAAAGAGCTGATAATACTGTAATGAGGAGGGCAAAGCTCAGACTGGTACTGTTAACAAAATCATGGTGCTTAGAACCATTTTCTAGCATCTAGACAAAAATAACCATCACTGAGGTTAGTTTGAAGGAGGCATGAATTTAGTATGCCATAGATTGGGAGAGAGAAAGATTAATAGGCAAGAAGAAAGCAGAAACAATAAGCCACTTGGTAATAAACAACATTACTTTTTTGAATTAGCCTATGACTTGATAGAGAAAAGAATGTATCTGGCCAAGGGAACTAGAAGCTAGAAGCTTTTTCTAACAGTAAATAAAGTGGTTATCTCTCAGTAATGTGATATTCTTGATGTAGACAGAAGACAAGGCACAACCCTGTTTATATACTGTGAGCAGAGGAGGCCTCTTCCTTGAAGGAGAATGAGAAAGTGTGACCATTAAGAGCCCCAAGCTTCTCCAATAGAAGTAATATTACCTTAAGGTACCAAATAATATCTGATATCTCTCTCATCACTTTCTAAGCATCAGTGCATGAGATTTCTATTACACACTTTCCCCCTAGTCCCATCTTACATGAAAACTTGGCACACAACATTTAAAGGCAGCAGTCTCTAGGTTTACCAAACTCCTATGGTTTTTGCAAGTACAGACCAACTCTACTCTTTACCAAATCCAAGGTTCTTGCTGCCCGTCAGATGCTCTGTCAAAATCTTAGGAGACAAATGTTAATGGGAGTCAGTGGTTTTATTGAATCCTGGCATCGAGGAAAGAAGAGATGACAGGTTGGCCTCAAATCCTATCTTGAGGGGTGGTGGTAAGTTTGCTGAGGGCCTGTATTAGGCTACACTGTGCTAATAAGTGGGAAGCCTCATAGTGGACAGTCTTTCTCTCCCGAGCAGTCTTTTTCCTATTCTCGAGAAGTCACTCAGACCTGGGACCTTGTGCCCTTGGGCAGCACCTGTGTTTGGTTTTCAGATACACCCACTGCTCTCTGTAAATCAGTTCACATTAACTGAGGCAAGGGGAATGTCACAGAGCATCATTTGGAATTGAGAATACCAGGTGACAAGATGTATTAGTTTTCATGTTTTGGTGACAAAATGCCTGACAAAATCAGATGAACCAGAGGTTTCTTTGGCCTCAGACTTTGATGGCACAGTTCACAGTGGTGAGTAAATCATGGCAGCAGTTGTCACACTGCATCCCAAGTCAGGGATCCAGAGTGGCGGTTGGTGGTGCTCAGCTCGCTCTTTCCTTTGTATGACCTCATACCCCAGAACTGTGCCACATCCTTCTAAGGTGGAGAGTTCTACTTCAGTTGACCCAGTCTAAAAATTCCTTCAGACATGCCCAAGTCAAGACATTGTCTCTGAGCTGATACTAGAGTACGTCAAGTTGGTAGTTAATAGTTACCATCACAAGGCAGCTTGGATCCTCAAAAGTTTGGAAAGACTTGGAGAAGTAAAGTAGAGGTCATAGCTTCTGTCACTATCATGGGTGGCAAGGCATGACATCCCATGCCTCTGGAACAGTACAGTTCATTTGAATAACTTTCTCCTTTCTCAAGTGGCCTCTGCACATGAGAAACATAGCTTATGTTACATCTCTGCCTGCTCAATTACACTAACCCCTATCCTTTACAAGTTCAATTCCACTCACATTAAATCCTACTTACCTTAAAACAGCATAGCAATGTAAGCTAACTTGGTATTCTTAACACCTTGCTGTTGCAAGTGTCCATGGTCAATGGGGAAAAAGCAAACATTAAGTAGAAGAGTAAGTTCTGATAACAACTATCAGACAGTAAAGGGCAGGCTACAAAACAGCAGTGAATGGAGTTGAGCGTTCTTATGTCCGAAACCCATATATTCATTTCAAAATTCTAATCTTATATACCCTTTAAGACAAACAATTCCACAGGTGCCTACAGGAAAATGTATGTGAATATTCATAGGGGAAGAGATGTAATTTAAATTTTTAATGCTATTTAATGGGAACTTTTCATATACCATAGTAGTTAATTTTATACTAACTTTATGCAGCATTTGGTACCACCTATATTATCTGTAGAAAATGATTTCTGTACTTAAGAAAGTTAAATAAGTATTCTAGGCCACAAAGGTGGTAAGTTGCATGTCTGACTCCTTCTTCCTTCCATGAATTAACCACTCATATTTGCAATAAGCTCAAATATTTCCTTGACCCTTACAGTCTGACACATCTTTCTTCAAAAGCCAAAGAATAAACCTAAACATTTTTTTTAAAAATAAAAAACTTGAAGGTTTCTAAGTAGACTAAACTCAATTTAGGTTTACAAATAAGTAATTTTAACCTAATTAAAATATGTTGTCATTAAGGAGACCAACATTTCTAATAATTTATTAATAATTAGAATTTAAATATTGGTTGAATATAAGTTAAAATTTTAATAATTTGGATAATTATATGAAAGACATTTGGAAACTGGAAGTCCTCAATTTTCAATGGACTCTCAGTTGGGAATGGATGAAGTCTCTAGGCTGTCAGTACATTTCAAGTGCTGCATCACCATCATTTCAACATCACTGCTTCACTGCAATCAAGAGTTCAGTGTGGGACTTTCTTTTAATGGCTGCCATAATCATACTTTTTCTTTTGGTTACAAATATTCAAGCTAAGTCAATATAAAAAATAGTTCCCAAAATGTAAGTGACCTGCAGTACCTTTGAATGGGGCAGGTAGGTACCTTCTTCCATCACTTTAGCAAGCATCATACGGTGACGCAGGGACAGTGTCACCACAGTCAGCCCATTTTAGAATGGAAAGGTGAGGATGACAGCAGTGACAATCTACAGCAATTTTGAGATTTCACAGCATTATACTCACTCTTATGTTTCTTAAGAACCTTCTTGTTTGGCCTTAAAAAGATATGAGATGCTTATTAATCATTTCACAAGTTTTAAGAAAATGTTTATAGTCATAACCTTGATTGGTCTTTGTTCAGAGGTCATAATTTACTGTAGCATGCAGAATACTTGTGTACCCACTTCTCAATGGACTTTCAAAAAAAGTTATACCAGCGTGCAGCAGACAATGGAGCCTTTCCAAACTATTGGACTGGGGAGACAGCTAACTCAGTAATATGTTTGCTGACAAGCATGAGATCTCTAGAATCCACATTACAAAGAAAGAATAGTTGCTATAGACCCTGTGCCTACAATCCCAGCCTGTGGGAAGTAAAACAGAAGGATCTCTGAGGCTTACTGGCCAGTTAGTCTAGCCAATTAGAAACTCCAGGGTCAGACACTCTATTTTGTTTTAAAACAAAGTGGAGAACAACTGAGGAAGATATTCAATGTTGATCTGTCATGTCCAGATGAACAGTAACACACACACACACACACACACACACACACACACACAGAAAGATGAGTGAACCAGAGAACTAGTAAGAGACTGTTTGAATATCTCAAGGTAATTGGCTATTGTTGGTATTGAATCTTATAGTGTTTATAACTAAAATAATCTTAGTGACTATTGGGACCTGGAAAGGGCAAAACTGGATTCTAGTCCAGGGTTTCTAGAGAAGAATACAGTCATGCTAGCATTTTGATTTTTACCCAGAAAAACTCAACTCTGTGTTTCTGAATTCTGGAACTACATAGTAACAACTACTTGGTGTTTTAAATAATTAAATTTATGGTATTTTTCTCTGGTAGCAGAGGGAAGGGATGCATAGTAGCAACACTTTAATGGCAAGTAGAATCTATACAAGTCAAATGAAGAATAGAAAATAAAAACTCAAATGTGATATTTTCAGTGTCTGTATATTTAACATAAAATCTTCCTCCTTGGATATATATATATATATACAGATAGATAGATAGATATAGATATAGATATTGGTACTTCTATAATGTAAAGAAAGATTAACTATTCTTTATTCTTATACTTTAGGTTTTAAAGATACAAATATTTAATTGTTAAGTAAAAAAATTTCATATATCTAATATGTTTAAAATTTTAATCGTAGAAACTATGGTAAGCATTTTTGGGTTTTGAAGAATGAAAATCAAAGTACAAAATACCCTAATCCTCTAGGATGTGGATAGTGTTTGAAGAGAAAATTTTATACATGCAAATCTTCTATGTTTGGATCTTTTCTGATTGTGGACCTATTATAAAGAAGATATTGAAAGATAGAATTGATGCTTTTCTGTACCTCCCATAGCAGGAATCAACTACAAATAGCTTCTTGGTTAGGAGTGGGGCTCTGCGATCAGTTCCCCTTCTCAATGCTGGGGTTTTGTCTGGCTTGATCTTGTGCAAGTCTTGTGCATGCTATCACAGTCTCTGTGAGTTTATATGTGCATCAACCCTCTTGTATCTCAAAACCTCCATTTCCTCAGAGTCATGAACCATTTCTGATACTTACAACATTTCTGCCTTCTCTTCCCCAGTGATCTCTGAGCATTGACGGTAAGGGGTTAATAAAGCTGTCTTATTTAGGAATGAGAGCTCCAAGGTAGCTCATTCTTTGTACATTCCCCAGTTGTAGGAAAGTGATGCTTTTTTATATACAATTACCAAATAGTCCATTCTTCTACATGTTCAGAAAAAATAAAACTGATGATTCAGTATAATCTATAAAGAATTGTAGTTAAAAATTATAGCCTCATAATAATTAAATATTATATGAAGATATAAGGTAAAAGTCAAGGCAATATAAAAATGAGTGTAATGTTTGTGATCTTGATAATATTTACTGATTATATTCCTTTCTAGTGAGATATTTAATAAGAAAGTTAATGGTGAAAAATGTCTGGTTCTTAAGTAGTATTATTTATCTTTATTTTCTATTGTCAATGATAATTATTTATGTGTGTGTGTGATTTCTTCATGCTGGCACTCAATTACTTGTATAAGAGACCACTCCCAAAATCTTTGTGTCTAATTGTGTCAGAAGTCTTGATAAATGCCAAGTGAAAGGGCAAATGATCTAAATTTATTCAAAGAGCTTTTAAATCTTTTGTTTCATGAAAATTCACTTGAAGTATCAATAGTGAATACATAATATATATCATAGCACTTTCTGTTATTTTGTTGTTGCTTAAATGTAGCTGCAAGTTTTCCAGTGTCCTGCCTGGTCCTGCAGCTGCTCAGACCCAAATAAACACACAGAGGCTTATATCAATTACAAATTACATGGCCATGGCCTATGGCTCAATTTTCTTGCTAGCTAGCTCTTGTAACTAAACTCAACCCATTTCTATTAATCTATCTGTCGCCATGAGTTCCATGGCTTTACCTGTGTACCATTCCATGCTGCTCCCTGGACAGCGGGATGCTGTCTCCTCTCACTCTGCCTCTTTTCTTTCTGTATATCTGCCTGGATTTCCTTCCTGACTCTAAACTGCCTTGCCACAGGCCAATGCAGCTTTATTGATCAGCCAATCAGAGCAACATAGATTCACAGTATACAGAAAGATGTCCCCCAGTACTTAAGAATTAAAATATTTTGTATCCACACAGACCAGTCCAAATTCTTAGTATAGCCGTTTGGCACTTGGAAAATTCCATAATTTGCAGGTACTTCAGAGGAAGATGTAATCTTAGGGTGAGGATATATTTGACTGAAGTTAGGGCCACAAGTACTCAGAAATCTTCACTTCTTGAAGCAACTCCATTGTTTCCTGCAGATCCAGGAAAAAGACTCTTCGTAAATAAAATTTAAGTTGTAATGAAGTATCTTTTTGGGCCATGTTGATGCTTGGGGAGTTCCATACCTTGCTGTATGTTAACAGGAAGCTCCAGACACAGAGGGTGTACTGTATTTAGCATCCAGCTGGGCCCACAGATGCACAGGAAGTTCCACATCTCTCAGAAGGTGGAACAATAGCTGAAGAAACAGGGCAGAGACTAGGTCTTCTTCTCAGTAAGGCCCACAGATACATGGCAAACTTGACACCTTACAGGGAAAACTGAAAGTGCCTTGTAGGAGCCCCTATCCAGCATAAGACAATATCAGTCCCTTATATGAAGATGACAGATCTAGTCCCCAGCCCTAAATATAGTCTTACAAGGGACCTCAACTCTCCCAGGACTCAGTACTTTACTGAAAAGTGTAAATACCATTGCTGAAGGTAATTTTTTAGAATTCTATATATATGTGTGTGTGTGTGTGTATATATATATATATATATATATATATAAAAGAATTCACAACCAATAAAAAAACTCCAGATGTGGAAGTCACATTACAGAAACAAAACACAACAAACCACCATTAGAAATAAATACAGCATGTTTCTTCCACAAATCTCTAATCCCATAATAATGGTATCTGATGAAAATGACTTGAAATAAGTTCTAGATGAAGAATTCCATGGAATGGTTACACATATGTTCAAACAACCAAAAGAAAAAGACATGAGTATACTATAAGAGAACTAAAAGGAGGAGATGAGTGAAATGAAGAAATCAAACTTATAAAAGTTAGTGATGGAATTGCTGAAGGAAACGCAACAACATGTTATAATTTAAAAATTCAGTTAATCAAATAAAAACCTAGTAGAAAGGCTGACTGATAGAGTGGATCTAATTAAAAACAGTGAATGTGGCATAGAAGACATGTCTCAGAAAACACCATGAAATTAAAACAAAATAAATTATTATAATTACTATATATTCTTAATAAATAAACAGTTTTAATGACCTGAATTCCTCAATGATTAGACATTTAATAGTTTGATTTAGAAAATAGTATACCACTTTTTGCTGACTCTGAGAGACCCACCTCATCATTAAGTAGAGATGCTATTTTAAAGATGCAAAAAGTCAGTCTACACAAATGTAAACTGACTCCTCAGCTCTACCCCCAGAGAATGTCAGAATCAAACTTTCATTTGTGTAATTAAAATTTGAATGTTTGTAATTTATATATCCAAGGGTAAATTGCTTGAAATAATTTCTTTTATAATTTTTTTATTGTGACTAATATAAAAAATGACATCATGAAGTCCCTGTGAAAGAGTACAATGTTAATATACTCCATATGTTACACAGACAGAACTGTGGTCATTCCCTGTAGTAACCCAACCATATAATAAAAACTTTGTTATTTATAGCCAATTGACGCAGGTTCAATTTCCTGCACTCACATGGTGTCTCACAACCATTTGTAACCTCAGTTCCAGGAGATCTGATGCATTATTCTGGTTTCCTTGGGCACTAGGCACACCTCTGGTGCACAGACATACCTGAAGGCAAAACACCTACATACATGCAATGAAAAAAGTGTATTCTTTTAAAGTATTAATTGAAAAAGCTACTGTACATCAAAAGAAACTGTTAACCAACTGAAAACATAGGTTACAGAATAGGAAGAAAATGTTTGCCAGCTGAAGACCTGACAGAGGATTTGTTTCTAGAATGTACAAGGAACTTATAAAACTAAACAGACTTCCTGACATTCTCAATATTATGATCTTTCTTTGCTCTCTTCTGTGATGTTTCCTGAGCCATAGATACAGGAGGGGTGATGTAAATGTATCTATTGGTGTTGGTCTCCCTACAATTAATGAATCTCTGCATTGGCTGCAGTTGTGGTTTTCTGTGATGATCTCTTCATTGACGAAGGATGGTGGCTGCACTTATATGTGGGTATAAGAATAAGATTTAGCATCTAGTAAGGAATTATGTTGGCCTAACCAAGTGGCAGTGGTAGATTCATGACTTCACTAGCATCAGGAAACTGATTAGGTGTGCAGTACAGTTGAGTGGACATTAAGACCAATTAGACAGTTATTGGTTGCTATGAACAACTCATAGCACTTATTGTACCTTTATGTCTATCTCTCCATGTTGGTAATTGTTACATTTCATGGATGTTGTATCTGAGCAGCACTGCTGTTTGCCTCACTTGGCAACTTCCATAGTATTTTCTGGAACAATGGAAGCTAGGCTGTAGGAAAGAGGCTTTAAGGTCAGGACCAGTTCTAATCACTAGAGCTCTGTGCCCTAAATGTGTGATGTATTTAGCTATTGGGGCCAACTTTTAACCACTGAGAGGCAGCTAAGGGCTACATTCATAATTCATATTGTTTTGTGAGTTACTCTAACAAACCATATGAAATGAAGTTTCTCCTGTCTGGTATGAGGTTTTGTTAGTCTATGGTCCTGTGGAAGCATTGTCAGCTTAAGTGACTTAACGATTAATTTCCTTTAAGATATATAAAATATATATCCATATATATTATGTAGATATTTACATATATAATATATAATATTAGGTAAATATAAAATAATGTGATTCCTTGATATTTTATAAAAAAAATCTTGGTGTTATTTGTCATTTTCCCTTTTCTGTATTGTCCTTTTTATCTCCTTTTCAGATGGGGCCCTCTTCCCATTATTCTGTTGCCCATTTCATATCATTTCTATTCTTCTTCCAAACCCCTCCCCACTTACAGCTCTTTTATAGTCTTCTGGTTTCTGTGGCTACTTAGATTTGGAGCTATGCACTACAGATGAGGGAGACCATTCAGCTTACGTTTTTCTGGGTTTGGATTACTTCATTCAAGATAATCTCTAGGTCCATCCAGTTACCTGAAGGGTTCATGATTTCATTTTCTGTACAACTGGATAGGATAGTCTTCTATTGCATATATGTACCACATTTTCATTATCCATTTATCTGTTGAGAACATTTATGTTTTCCATTTCCTAGCTATTTTGAATAGGGCAGCAATGAACATGGCTGAGCAAATATCTGTGGAGTAGGATGTTGAGACTTTAAAGAATATGACAAGGAATATACTGGGTCATCTGGTAGAACAACTAACCATCTGGAAAAGAAACAACCTTATTAAAAAAGCACTATGGAATTGAACAGCATTCTCAAAGAAGAGATACGAATAGCTGAGACATATTTTAAAACATGTTCACCAAGTATCTTACATAATGCTCTGAGCCTTCTCACCCACCCCAAATCCTGAAGCTAACTATGGAATAGACAATTTCTCCATTAAATTTCCATTATGATGGTTTTAACTGTGTGGAATCTCTTCAACCTGTTTCCACTACAATTCAATCTGATTAGCGTCATTGACCAAGGATCGATGGTAACAGAAAATAAATAATAAAATTAGTAATGAAAACATATATAAGGACATACAATGTCAGCAAAAGTAAAATTCCATTAGAGAGTGAGAATGCCATAAAGGAACACGGCAGGGTTTCTATTGCTTCAATTAAACACGATGACTGAAAAGCAAGTTGAGGAGGAAATGGTTTATTCAGTTTAGACTTCCACATCACCATTCATCATCTTAGGAAGTCAGAAAAGGAACTCAAATAGGGTAGGATCCTGGGGAAAGGAGCTAATGCAGAGGCCATGGAGAAGTGCTGCTTGCTGGCTTGCTCCTCATGACTTTGCTCCTCATGGCTTGTTCAGTCTGCTTTGTTATAGAACCCAGAATCACTAGCCCAGGGATGGCACCACCCACAATGGGCTGGGCCCTTCCTCATCAATTCCTAATTAAGCAAATATCCTATATCTGGATCTCTGAACAAGCATTGTGACTTAAGTTCAGTTCCTATGGCCTATGTACAAGAAGGGGAGAACGGACTCCACAAGGTTGTCCTCTCACCTCCAAATAGGCAGAGTGGCGCACTGCCACATCCACCTACACAAATCATACACAATAATAATAATAAGCAAAGTAAAGGTTTTCAATAGAGGAGAAATTTATTAATAATATTTTGTTGTTCAGCTATTCTACTGCATAAGATTGTAAACAATATAATATAATCAAAAATGCCTACATAGTTAATTAATGCAGTTTGCAGCAGCTTTATCAATGATAAAACAAAATATATTACAGCTCTCACATTCGTATTCAGAGGTAACTTTGGGGGGTTACTTCATATCAAATGGTTGCATTCTTTAAGAAGAAAATTTAAAGTAAAAATGTTTGTGGTGTATTCTTCAGAGTTTATACTGAAACTCTTGCACCATGGCGTTCAGTGTTGGAGAAATATGCTTCTTTGATGTTACTGCTACATAAAAGCTCTTGCATTCATTAGTCACATTAGAATATAGACATTACTTACTGGATTTGCAATTATTTTAATCTAGTGGAAAAATAAACTCAATTGCTGTTGAATATTAAAAAAAAAA
>CABHPH010108202.1:9410-53149 GCA_902168325.1 Peromyscus nudipes | reverse complement strand
AGCTCAGAAACCTAGGATAGAGTCAACATGACCAGTGCAAAAAAAAAAAAATCAATGAAATGATTCCTAATGATATTCTCTATACTCATAGATTGGTCCCTTGTCCATCATCAGAGAGGCTCCCTCCAGCATCAGATGGGAGGGGATTCAGAGACCCACAGCCAGACATTATGCAGTGCCATGGGCACTCATTTTTGGCTCCATAATAAATCTTCTCTTTTATGCCTTTAAGTTGAAATTTTTCCATGGGTGGTAATGGGGTGAGGGGAACAGAATAGATTCTGATATAATTAGGCTGAACTTCATCAATTAATGCTACAGCCTTCTATATACACTATTCTCATTTCAAACATGGGCTACAAGTTTATGATATCCCAAGAACTCCAACTTCTGATCAACTGACTATAAACTCTGGTATTAGAATGACTCAGAGAGCACTATATTTTTGATTGTGGTTTTACTATAGTAACAGGACATACTTTAATATCAGCCAATGGGAAAGGTTCATAGGGCAGGGTGTGGTGGGGGCATTTGTTAAGAGTCCTCACACTGCAGAACAAGATGTTCCCTTGTAGCACAGTGTGTGTCGGTAGTTATTGCTAACCAGAGGAATAACTTAAAGCTGTATTGTGCAGACTTGTAGTGCAGTTTCCCATCACATAGGCTTGATTGGTTGAATTATTATCTATTTAGTTGAGCTCAAATTTTAATCCCTTTTCCCTAGAAATTGTGCTTTCTTTAAGCTCTATGCCACAACTCTCTAATCACATTGCTGGTATTTCTGTCTCATAGCAAGATTCCCCACTTCTACCTCAAACCACCAAACTTAATCAATCATTTTCTTTGCATAAGTTATCAAAGAACTTCCACTGAATCACCTCATGGACATAAACTCAGGGCTAAGCCCAGGATTCACCATCAATAACACAGGCATCTGTTCATTCTGGAAATTTCAAGAAATCACTCCAGTAACCTGGGACTAAAGCCTGTTAAATTCTTTTGTACATAAAAGTGAGCCAAAACAGTCTCTGTTACATAAAGGGCACCATAATATACAGGAAGATGAAAGAATGTAACGGTTTGATACATTTTAAATTTAAATTATTTTAATAATTATATAAATGATATAATTTATATATTATATAATTTATAGTTACATAAATTATTCTGGAACACGGTGTGCTTTGTATATAATGAAACTTTGAGGCAAAGAACTGTTAAATGTTTATTTCACTTATAACAAAAGTGCATTTTGGAGAACTTTGTGTTTTTGATAGTTTCAAATATCCAATGTCAACTTTCATTACAAAGCATTGCTTGAATTAACAGCTTAGTATAACATATGGAAGGTACTGGATGGCTTTATGTGATAGAGCGAGTCTGTCTTTTTTTTTTAAAGATTTATTTATTATGTATACAGCATGTATGACTGGAGGCCAGAAGAGGGCACCAGATCTCATTACAGATGGTTGTGAGCCACCATGTGGTTGCTGGGAATTGAACTCAGGACCTCTGGAAGAGCTGCCAGGGCTCTTAACCTCTGAGCCATCTCTCCAGCCCCGCGAGTCTGTCTTTTAAAGAAAATATAGAAAGCTCCCATTTAAATTCAGAATTTGTATCATTGTGTAAATTAATCTAGAGTATGATAGTTTATCAAGCTTCACATTCTGACTTATTTTGCATTAATATCTTTCCCAAGATTTACATTCCATTGAAAGACATTCAAAAATTAGTATTTTAAAGCTATTATTAAGACAGTGATATTTATTCACAGAGTTTGTATTTTAGTTTTAATTTTGAAAAAAGAAAACAAAATGTAGCTGAAGTTTTTCTGTGTTCCACCCGGTCAGCAGCCGCTCAGACCCAAGTAAACACACAGAGGCTTATGTGAATTAAAACTGCTCGGCCATTAGCTCAGTCTTACTACTGACTAGCTCTTACATTTAAACTCAGCCCATTTCTGTTAATCTATATGTTGCCATGTTTTCCGTGGCTTTCCCTGTGTGCCATTACAAGCTGCTCCCTGGATGACATGCTGGCATCCCCCCTTCAGTTCTGTTTTTCCTTCCTAGAATTCTCCTTGTCTGCTTCTTCCACCTACACTTCCAGCCTGGCTACTGGCAAATCAGAATTTTATTTATCAACCAATCAGAGTAACACATTCACAGCATACAGAGCAACATCACCCATGTATTTATTGCTTGTATATATTTTATATAGTTATTATACTTATTGTATATATTTTTTCTTATATTACTTATAACTTTTTATTATTTTTTTATTTTTATTAGACAAGAAAGGGGAAATGTGGTGATATTTTATTTGTATGTTAATAAATAAAGTTTGCCTGGAGATCAGAGGACATCGCCAGCCATAAACAAAAGTCAGGCAATGGTAGCACATGCCCTTAATTCGATCACTTGGCTGGCAGTCTCTGTGTGTTCAAGGAGACACTAGGGAACAACCAAACATAGTGACACATGCCTTTAATCCCAGCACCAACCATAGAGACATGGAGGTCTGTACAGACAGGCAGTGACAAAGAAGTGAGATAGCTGGACTAAGAGCCAATGAGAGAGCATAACAGCAAGGCAATAAAGGCATGGGTAGACAGGAAGTAGCTTTCTCTGGGGAAGCTACAATGGCATGGTGAGTAAGATTAGCTGTTGGCTCTCACTATTTCCCTGATCTCTACAGCTTTCACCCCTATATTTGGCTCTGTGTTTCTTATTTAATAAGACTGTTCAGAAATTCATCTACAACAAAAGACAATCCCAGATGGAGCCTTAAATTAAAAACTGTGCAAGAGTCCTTTCCACTTCCCATTTATTTCCTTTTCCTCTTACCTATCCTCTTTTCTTTAGTTTATTTCAACTATGCTTGGTAACAGATAAAATTTTCTTTCTGATTGACATCTATGCTTACTTAAAAAGCTGTTGGTCTTTTACCCAAAGTTATCTTGTTCTGCTGAGTTCCAGCATGTTTTTTTTTTAACATTTGCATTTCCTTTATTTCATTTTGTTTGTCATGCACAGTGGAAGGTAGATGGAGATGCAGAACAGGTGCCTTCTTTTAATGACTAATGCATACAAGAAATTTAGTTTTAGTTCCAGCACGTTTTGAAAAAAAACATTTAATACATGATTCTAACAGGACAGAGACTACTGAAGATATTTGTACATGCATGAGTGTGAATTCTAAGTTTCAGAAGCTTGAACGTGCTTCATAATCCATTTGTACAATAATCAAGTCCAGAATCTTCTACTATTCATATCCCATGTATGAGCTCTGGGCAATTCAGAAAAAAATGGGTATTGAGCCAAGCTCCTGGCTGAAGAATGTCTTACTTGATTCTGTCTTGTCATCAAGAACAGTGTGAGCAGTAGCCAGATTAAGACCTGGGAAAGGGCCAGCTAGATAAATGGGAAGATCACTTGAGATCAGGGACTTGCCTCATCTCCACTCCCCACAGAGGACACGACGTTTTGGCGGTTCCCCAGCAAGCTTAGCAATTTTGTTTCTGTCCTACTTTCAGAGCCCAGGGAGAACCCTGAGTCTTTTCTTTCTTAGTCTTGCTTTTCCTTTACTGCTGTATCATTATCTTAACTGAATATCCATCTAAAAAGATCTGATGAGTGAATTTGCATCGATAAGCTAAGAATGACCAATAGAACCAAGTGTGCACTGATTGCCTTCCCCTCCTCTCAAAGGATATTGAATTAATAGTTTGGTTCCAAGGAATAAATGCTTAATAATAGGATTTTATGAAAGCTGAAGGGATAAGCACCATTTTTGAGGGTGATTCAATTATAAAATAGTCAACACAAGAAAAGAGGAACATGGTTAGACTTCTAAAAATATAAATTGTTTGTAACAAGAAATCATAAAATAAATTACTTTCTTAAATCCATATTACAGCTAGATAGAAGATAGGATGATAAGGGTATTGGGTCAAGCTCCTGGTCAAAGAATGCCTTATTTGATTCTGTCTTGTCATTAAGTATACATAGTTTTGGTTGAAAAGCTAAAAGGAAAGCTTACAGTATAACCTGAACTATACAGTGAGACTTCTTTTATACACAAAGGAGAGGGAGAAGGGGGAAAGGGAAGAGAAGAGGCGGGAAGGGAGGGAGACATGATATTCACTTGACTTCAGTTAAGGAATATATATTTCAAATGCTTAACTACCATGATAGAAATGCTGCAGTTATGTGGGAGTAGACTGACAAAGGGACATGTCAAAGAGTCCACCCTGGAAGGAACAACAGAGAGATCACCCCAGCAAGTGTTGACATTTCACACACAGCAATTTGACTCATTCCAAAGACTTTCCATAACCCAGCAACTTATTCATGATTATTCTCCAGAGCATTTCCTGTTACCAGCTGGAGTAGGAACTGTCAATTTCCACACCAATATGAAGCCCTACTGTTACAGCAGACACCTCCTATCTTGGTTCTTTCTGATGGGAGTTTCTTCCTGAAGTCTCCACTCCCTCCCCTCTTTGGTGAATAGCTGTG
Source organism: Peromyscus nudipes (assembly GCA_902168325.1). NCBI lineage: Eukaryota > Metazoa > Chordata > Mammalia > Rodentia > Cricetidae > Peromyscus > Peromyscus nudipes. The sequence goes on along the minus strand of CABHPH010108202.1, from coordinate 48,629 downwards.
GAGAGTCAGGTCCATACTGATGCCAGAGTTCCCAGCAGGCAGCAGTTCCAGTTATCACTCATTACTACAAAATTTAGTGTTGTTGTTAATATAAGAAAATCAAAAGTTAATTATAGGGAGGGGAAATGTTTTCAGAAGTTTTGACAAAAGGGCATAAAACATAATACTGACGTTTGGACTTCAGACAAACTTGATGAGCTCATTGAACTATGATCTGACTTTATTCTCTAGATTTTCTTAGGGAAAATCAATTATTCATGATAAGTCTTCATTCCTTATCTGTTACATGATATATATATATATATGTGAGGTTGTTTGAAGTATTAAATGAGATTGTATAGATAAAGTATATTGCAGAATGCCTGAAATGCAAAGATTTCATAAAATCTAATTTAAGGTATTGTTATTTCAAATACTAACTTAGTCTAGAGTTTTTAGTAAGTGGTGGGTATTTTAAACATTATTATTTTATTTTAGGTTTACTTATTTTATTTTATATGTATAGTGTTTCGCCTGGTGTATGTTTATGTACCATGTTCATGTCAGGTACCCAGGGAGGTTAGAAGAGAGAGCAGGATTCCTTGGAACTGGAGTTACACATGTTGGTGCTGGGAACCAAATCTAGTTCCTATATAAGAACAAGTGCTCTTAATTACAGAATCATCTCTTTACTCCCAACATCATTACTTTCTAAAGGTTGAACATGTCATAGAAAAACATTAAAGAAATCTTCAATAAGGTCCAGATGAAGAGAGGTAAACGGTTAAGTGCCAGGCATTTAGTCTAGGTACCTCATATACAACTGTAATGTTATATATTTCAATCACTGTATAAAATATATATCATATTTTAATTTTTATGTGATGAGGAAACAAACACACAGAGAGACTAAGGGATTTTGCAATCGCACAACTACTACTATAATATTTATTTCCCAAGGAGTTCCAGTGAGCACCAAAAATATATTTTGAAAATTACTTTGCGTATGACTAAGTACCAAAAGCATTTGAACTTTTATGATCACCTTGTACTAATAATGAAATATTAAAATTATTTTGGTATAAAGTGATGACTTCTTTTTTATGCTTATTAGACTTAGTAATAGTGTACAAATTAACTTTGGTCACTGAATTGAGTCATTCTATTTTATCTTATTTCTGTGTTATCAAGAAACTACAAATAAATGATGTTTATGGAGAAGGCATCTGAGTGACAGGTGCATGGATTAACAGCAGAATTATTCATGATAAAAGTAGTAAACTGTCAGTAAAGAGGAAAGCTTTTGGAACCCACTACAAGTTTATTTCATGTTATTATCTACTTTTTAATTTGTGTACACAGGAAAGACTCTGTGCAATTATATTTATTGTTCAGATCAGCAGAACATTTACTTTCTCTAAGCTAGTGGTTCTCAATCTTCCTAATGCTGTGACCCTTTAATAAAATTTCTCATTTTGCGATGACCCCAACTGTAGTAGGTAGCTGTTCCATTTTTGACCTGGAAGTACTACCCCCAGTGAGACTCCTGGTAATTGTCATGCCTACCCATGGCCTGCCCCTGAGGTAGGGCCAAGACGGGAGCCTTTAAGACCCAAGATCCAGATGTACTGGCTCTCTTGGTTCCTGGTGATTCTGGATGTTGGATGGTAGACTTAGCAGAGTTCTCCAGAAAACACCGCTGGACTACACTTCACCTCTCTTGGATCCTGTAACCTATCTCTTTACTTGTTGTAAGTTACCCCCAAAAAAACCTCCCTTTTAACTATATGGAGTTGCCTTAATACTTCCACCAATACCCAACCATAAATTCTTTCCATTGCTATTTCATAACTGTAATTTTGCTATTGTTATAGATAGAACTGTAAGTATCTGATATACAGTATATCTGATATGTGACCCCTGAGAAAGGGTCATTTGACCTGTGCATCCCCAAAGGAACTGTAACCCACAGATTGAGAACTGTTGCTCTATGCCTAGTGTTCATGTCTTATATATCCACAATATAAAAACAAACTGTAAAACAAGTCAAAAAAAGGGAGACCAAATAATCATGCATAAACAAGATAGTAAAATGGAAGGTTCATAACCAAAGAGCATCAAAACATGAGAGATTGTGTGCTGTGGGATAATGCTTTTGTACACTGGTTTAATAAAACATTGATTGGCCAGCAGCCAGGCAGGAAGTATAGGCGGGGTGAGCAGACTGAGGAGAATTCTGGAAAGAGGAAGGACAGAGTGAGGGGTCGTGAGCCAGATGCAGAGGAAGCAAGATGAGAATGTCTAACTGAGAAAAGGTACCAAACCACATGGCTAAACATAGGTAAGAATTATGGGTTAATTTAAATGTAAGAGCTAGTCAATAATAAGCCTGAGCTAGTGGCCAAGCAGTTATAATTAATATAAGCCTCTATGTGTTTACTTGGGTCTGAGTGGCTGCAGGACCTGGCAGGACACAGGAAAACTTCCAGCTACAATTGTGTAAGAAAATGGGCCTCCTTATAAAAAAAATCCTCGTATCTGGGGAGATACTTTATAGCTTAAGTTTTGAGTGAGTGAGAGGTCCCAAGTGTGTATGTAGTGGTTTGAAACAAAATGCCCCCCAAAAGGAGTAGCACTATTAGGAAGTGTGGCTTTGTTGGAGTAGGTGTGGCCTTGTTGGAGGAAGTGTGTCACTTGGGGGTGGACTTTGAGGTCTCCTTTGCTCAAGCTTTACTCTGTGTGACACTCCTTCTCTAGCACATGTCTGCCTGTATGCTGCCTTGCTCCCCACCATGGCAATAGTGTACTAAACCTCTGAACTGTAAACGAGCCACCACAATTAAATCTTTTCCTTTATAAGAGTTGCTGTGATCATGGTGGCTCTTCACAGCAATAGAAACTATAAGACAGTGTGACATTCAGTAGCAGCATCTGGGGCTTGTAGGAATCCCCAGATACCTGTCATTTTTCTGCCTCTGCAAGGGCAGCAAGACTGAGTTGACACTTAGGATGCATAGGGGCAACATAGGAAAGTGACCTTGATGTAAAAGTAGCCTCCAAGTGTACAACCAGGTGAGCTATTCCAGAGGCCGCAGAGCAGAGCAATGCAGAGAGTAAACTAAAATCTTTCAAGTGCGCTGAGCCAGTGTAAAACAGTGAGATCAAGATGAATACAGAGGGTGGATTAAGACAGAATGTAGGGTTATTAGAAGGACCACACTATGAAAATCCTCTCACAAAATGTTGCTATGTCTTATTTTTTTTCTGCCTGTTACCTGTTCCCATTGTCTATATGATTATGAAGACAGAACTAAGGGTGACCAAGGGACCCAAAAACATGGAAAGGATCAGAGCCAATAGATTTGGGGATTTTGGAAGAAACACAGGATCAGGCTGCAATCTCCCTGTTATGTTATTGAGAAACTGTGGATTCTATCTATGGATGTAACATATAGGTGGGAGCAATCTAACATCTCACAAATACTCAGTTTCTCAGAAATATTTTCTTTTGTATCTCATGTTTCATTAACATTTAGTAGGGTGTTTATGTCTTTTGCACTGTCTATCCCCATTTTTGTTTAAAACTTATGTTTGACATATCTCACAGGCCACTAACTTGCATCTGTGTTTAACACTGGTTTCTCCTGTGTCTCACAAGACACTTTCCTACTTACTATGTATAATTGATGTTTCTCATGAGTGTTTTCAAGTCTGTTTGTTCTCCCTGTTTTTATGATGAGAACTGAATCCTCTCAGATAATACAGCAAACACAGCTCAGAAAAAGGAAGATATAAACAGAGACCATGTAGCGACTAGCCTTCTGAGTGTGGTGGAGATTGTGCTAAACAAGGGACACTGGCAAAGGGTGGCAAAGGGATCCTCTTCCATAGGATTTTCCCCACATGTCGTATTGGCTCCAATGCTGTGGATTGTCCTGACTGGTTTTTAGGGATCATTCAATAGTCACTGAAGAAAGCCCTACACACAGCTGTGTTCTTTAAAAGCTTCCCTATTGTAAACTGTATTATGGTGTTTATTCTTCTACCACCATATCTTCTCCAGGACTGATAAATTGTTTACTTAATGTTGACAAGGCTAAACTAGGAAAACATGCCAAAATTCAGATACTCAGAGGACTGAGGAAAGGGGAATACACAGGTTTGTTTTTCTTCAGGCAGATGGCTCCAGAATCTCTCAAGGTAGAATTAAGATTCACAAAAATTTTGATTGCTAGTAATATAAAATTGGGATTCATAATATATCCTATCCTAGAATCCATGTTGCAACTAACTGACATTTTCTGTTCAAGTTATACACTTGATTCTGGGTGTTCAGTGTTGTTAAATTCCAGCTGAACTTGAATTTGCTGAGTTCTATAACAAGAGAGAAAAATCCCCACTCTTACTTACAGTATACGACTTTATTCTTTGTTTTTCATCTTGGATTATGGAAATCACCAAAGTTTTACCACTATGACTTAAGATGCTGATTGGAGGGTTGAAATAGTTCTGATCCAACATTGGGCAAGTTCTGCTTTCCCAGGCGGACACTCTAGTGTGGGTATACATACAACAAACATATTTTGAAAGGAGCTACTTAGAAATTTGAAGTTCTATATCCAGGTAATTTAGTAATCATCTGGAGGTGGCTATCAAGGCCAATGCCCCAAAGCATAGGTGGCAGGACACCTCCTAAGCACTGCCAGTTTCACCGCAGGAAAGCCCGCAGCGCCAAAGCTGTCCTGCTCAGGCTTACATATTGTTTTAATTCTTTAATTCTTGCTTGACCAAGGTGCTTTTTATTTTTAAGTTTTAATGAAAACCAGTTTGCTGTGTTTTAAGGGGATTTTCTCAGCAAGCATGGAAGAAAATGTGCAAAATGATTTTAACAAATTGTGGGTTAAATTTCATGCTAAAAACTAAATCAGCTGGGTAAAACAATGCTAAATTAATATTTATGTATTTATGGACCAAACATTTTGGTATTTAAACAAATGGCACTTTTCATTGATAGACAGAGCAAGTGTGGTTTCGGAGCAGAAGGTTACAAAGGAGTGGATTCAACACAAATATAAAAGTATTTGGAACACTATAAATAACTGAAATTCAGAGATAACAAATAGATTTTGCTTTACATCTTGCTTATACTTAACAAAGAATCTCATGCAAGATGCTGCAGAGTATTTTTAATAAATAAATGTAACATTTTGACTTATTCTCAAATACATATTTTTATAAAGGATTTTGGAAGGAACAGGAGATTCTGTGTATCTTCACAGTTCAACAGAAAGAAAAAAATGATTATGGTATTCCAGAATTGTCCCTTGAACAGGAAGGGTGGGAGGATGCTCATCTATGGTTATAAATAATGTGATTAGAATCTCTTCACAACTTCAGAAAGCTGTCCCCTGTACTGTGCTGGGAGAAAATGTCCACTGTGGCACCAAATATTCCACCCAGCCTCCCTAGTTCTCTCCTCTTGGGCTCCTGTTTTTGTTTTTGTTTTTTTTTTTTAATCCACTCTCTGGCAATTTCTCCCTTCATGGTATGACTTCCTGCAATTAAAAAATGGATTAGAAGACTGCTTATACCCAAGATATTGGCCTATGTAGATAAGAGAGGAAGAAGCTCCATAGAGGACATGGAAGTAAAACTGGACCTCAGAAGGAGAGGGGCTCCCTGGAAGTGAGTGGAAAAGAGCCTTGCACATCACAGGACAAGCGTCTGCCACAGGAAGAGTGCAGAACCCAGTTTATGTGTACTGTACCTCTTCCCAAACGTGGCTGGAAATGGAAAGTGAAATTCTGCTGTGGAAGAGTTTCAAAACAGGTGGATGGGTATAGAGTCCAAACAAACAAACAAAAATCCCACATCAAAAGCACCAGACACAATCAGAATGCTATCCAGTGATTACATTCAGCAAAGGAATTTAACAAAATTGGGTATTTGTCCTGAAAGAGTTCTAAGTAAATTAGGAACAGAAGGGAATTTCCTCAACTCACCATAAGAGATTTGTGGAGAGCCTACAGCTAATAACTTAATGGTTAAAATCTGATGCCTTCATCTGAGGATAAAGACAATGCACAGATATTTGCTTGTAATGTTTACTTTAACACTATCCTGGCTGCTGTGACCACAGATGATACTTCTTTACATGCCAAAAACAAAACAACAACAAAAAATAGGAGCAGGAAATTGAGAGCACAAGAAAGAAAAGGAAAGTTACATTTTTGAGTTGGAACTTAGAAAACAGTCATGCTTAGCAGTGAAGATTCACAAGCAATTGCAAGGGGAGGGACTCCTTGGAGGTGTAAGCACCTTGTCTCCTTAAGGAGATAATTATTTCTCCTATCTCCTTAGCCTGTTTTCAGGTGAATCATGGTACCTGTGGGATGGTCTAGATGGGAGAGTGACAGGCCCAGTTGCATTAACTCTTAAGGGAGGAGACAATGGTATGTAATATTCTAATTTTTGAATCATATAGTGGTTTGAATGAAAATGGCCCCCATAGGCTCATAGGGAGTGACATTATTGGGAAGTGTGGCCTTGTTGGGGTAGGTATGGCCTTGTTGATTGAAGTGTGTCACTGGCTTTAGGGTTTCAGAAGCCCAAGCCAGGCCCAGTTCCCTCTCTCTTCCTGTTGCCTGCTGATCCAGATGCAGCTACCTCTCCAGCACCATGTCGGCCTGTGTGCCACCATACTTCCTGCCATGATGATAGTGGACTAAACCTCTGAACTGTAAGCCTGCCCCAATGAATTGTTTTCCTTCCTAAGAGATAGTGTGGTCCTGGTGTCTCTTCACAGCAATAGAACCTAACTAAGACAGCAGATCAGAATGTCCTGTCTCCATCTAGGGCCAGAGGTAAAGCTCAGATTCCAGAAGGAGGTGCCTTTCCCTTTAATGCGCCTCCACAAAGCTCCAGTACCTTCCCTTTTTCATATGGTATTTTAAATCCTAAGGAGGGTGAGTTGTGAAGCTTCCCTTTTTAGGGGGAGCAAGGTGAGCTCTAAAGCCAAATATGAGGCAGGGGTTTTGCACTGTGGCCTCTAAAGCTGCTAGTAGGTCTTTCTACCTAACAAAATCCTTGACAAAAACAACTTCACAAAGAGTTCATTTTGTCTGGTGATTCCAGAGTACAGTCTATGGTGATGGGGACAGCATTTGTGGGAGGTGCCTAGGCAGCTGGTCACATTGTCCACAATCAGGACACAAAGGCATGTGATGGGGTGGAGCTTATCTTCTCTTTATTTAGTTTATGGCCCCACCTACCCCATGGGATGGTGCTGTGCATACTCAAAGTGGGCCTTTCCTCCTCAGTTAAATCTTTCTAGAAACATCTTCATACATACATAGTGATGCTAAATCAAGTCTCATTGACAAGATTTATTTGAACAGCTTCCAGAAGAGAATATATGAATTTTGTGTTGTCTGTTATTTTATAACAATCTAACCATAAAACTTGCACAGAATAACTGGACCTACAAGCACTTATTATCTCATAGTAGTCATAGCTCAGGACTGAAAAGCAGCTTAGTTGAGTAGTACTGGTTTCTGTTGAACATGTGGCCAAGATGTTGGCCAAGGCTGAAGACTCTGAACTGTTAGTTAGCACTTGAGGATTTGACTTCCAAACTGTTCATTTACATGCCTGCACAAGCCAGTATTGGCTAATGTCAGGAGGCCGGCATTCTTTATCCTGTGGCTCTCCCTATGGGGTTTTGGGAATGTCTTCAAAACATGGCAGCTGGTTTCCATCAAAATGAGCAAGCCAAGAAAGATTAGGATGACAACAGTAATAGTTTTATGACTTAATCTCAGAAACTTTCTATGGTGTCCTAATAGTTACAGTTTAGGAGGGAACCACATAGGGGTGTGAACATCAGTATCTTGGGATGACTTGGGGTTTATCTTAGAGGCTAGACATAGAGGTATCAGAAAATACATGAAAAAGACTTCACTGTCTTAGCTGAATGTACCCTTTAGAGTTGTGTGTGTGTGTGTGTGTGTGTGTGTGTGTGTGCAACTGTGTGTATACACAGAAGTCAGTGGTTGATGTCAGGTGTTTTCCTCAGTTGCTATTCACCTTATTTTCTGAGGCAGAGTCTCTCACTGACCCTGGAGCTTACTGATCTGGCTAGACTTGCTGGCCAGAAAGCCCCAGGGATCTCTGTTTTTGCCTTCATACAACTGGGATCACAGATGCACTGTAGCAAGCCTGGCTCTTTTCAAGGGTGCTGGGGACTCAAAGAACTCAAGCAGTCATTTTTGCATGACAATGCTTTGCTGACTGAGCCACCCCCAAAGCTGTAGGATGGCTCTTAAAACTGAGACAGTACTTGACCCTAGAAGAATGCCAAGCACCTGGGACACTCATATTTTGCTGCTGAAAATGGGGAATGCCACAGCCATGTGCAATGTACTTTGATCATGTCTTACATAGTGATGTTCATTTACTGTTTGGCCTATTACTTTACTCCTAGGCCTTGAAACAAGACAGATAGAAACACAGCTCTGTAGAAAGAGCTGTATATGAATGAGGATGGCACTTTTACTCATAATTAATTACCCCAGACAGAAATACTTCAAACTTAGTAGGCAGGGCCAGTGAAATAACTTGGCTGGTAAGCTTGATGACCTGAGTTTAATCCCCTGGATCTACAAGATGGAAGGGGAGAACCAGCTTTTCCAAGTTGTTCTCTCTCCTCCATGCATACACCCTGGTAACCTTCCCCTGCACTAACTAAAACAGTAAAAAAAAAAGAAAAAAAATGAAACAAAACAAAACCATATATTAGCTACAAGTGGAAAATCAAACTGGTATATCTGTAAAGTGGGATTTTGGCAGGTCATAAATAGAAAGAAGCTGTACATGTGATCACAATTAAATTTAAAAATCATTATGCTAAGTGGAAAAAAATGCCAGTGGAAAAGATTATACAGGGCACAATATCATACTTACTACATCCAGGAAAAGAGCCTATATAGGATCACTGGTGATTGTCAGGGACTGAGAACAAGTAGGAAGAGAGGATCGACTACAAAGGCCTTCAGAAACTCTTGGAGCTGTTGGAAATACCTTTTGTATTGTTCCTAGTAAGGAGCCTACTACCATATACGTGTTTTACCTAAGATCTAGCTAACCATGCCTCTGAAATCAGTGACTTTTCCTGTAAAGTGCTCTCATAAACTGGAGTTTAAAGAAATCAAATATAATTTAAATACCACAACAGATTCAGTGTTTCAGTGGTTTTTGTTGTTGTTGTTGTTGTTTTGAGACACTTATGTTTTCAATATTAGGTGAGATACTATTTTAAGGGAAATTATAATGAGAAAGCTATTTGGCAGTGGTGGGTTAGATGAACCAAAGGTTGTAGAATGGGAGGGATAGCAGGTTCTTCAAAGAAACAGAACCTATTACATGTGCTTTTCTTAAGCCAATTGCTTAAAATACAGCTAATGTGGAAGTCTGGCAAGTCAAAAATCTGATGGGAAGAATGATGTAGCCAAAGTCCAATGGCAGTTGTTGGCAGAAACATGATGAGCCTTGCAGAAGGTAGTATATTAACAATCCTTTGTGTCTCTATGAAGTCACAGGTCAGATCTGGTCAGGGCTTCAGTTCAATGGATGAGGCCCATTCACATTAAGGAGAACAATATGCTTTACTGAAAGTCCCCATATCCAAACAAAATTCTCACCTTAAAGCATCCTTACAGAAGTATCCACAATAATCTTTGGCCAAAGATAAGGGTGCTGTGGCCCTGACAGGTTGTCATATGATTAACCATCACAGGGGGGCACTGATTGATTGGGGAAGGGGATGAAAATCTCCTAAGTATCAGAATCTGAGTTGGGATGGTGCTGTCCTGGGTGCAAACATTTCTCAAAATTCATTCAGTGGTAAACTTCACTTCCGCACACTGTGATAAGTTAAATACTTTTTTAAAATCCAGAAGATGCTCTGGGAAGCATCATAAGATGGATGTGACAGCCCCACCTATCACAGTGTGTTTGTGTGCATTTTCCTGTGTGTGCATGTATGTGTACATGTGTACTCACACATTTGAGTACCTATGTGTTAGTATGTGAATATGCATACGTGTGTGTGTGTGTGTGTGTGTGTGTGTGTGTGGTGGGATTTGGTGATAACTGATGATTTCACTCGAATCATCTTCCTCCACTGGTCTCCCTGTTTTTGAGCCCCCCACACCAATACCAAACACTTGAGCCACCTTTAGTCAGCGCCACTTTTAAGAACCCATTTTATTTCCTGCAGTTCTTTGGAAGTATGTGGGCTTTTTCTATTCTGCTCCCCTTTTCAAGTTACTAATTAGACCATTACTGCTCCCTTTACCAAAATAGAGAGACAGAAATGTATGATCTGTCTTACTAAATGACTAAGGAGATAGGAATAAATTTAAATGGCATCTTTATCTTTTGTTAATGGAGGAAATAGAAAGGAAAGCATGTACAGGTATTATTCTAGTCATCTAATTTTACTCAGAGTTCTACATAATTTTTCCAGATGAAACTCGTGTCATTGGAGGACAAAGCAATAGCATCTTTAAGCTTGCTAACTGGTCTTTTCATAGTTTACCCAAAGACAAATACATAGCATGGTGCTTATTTTCAATATTGAAAGCATTGAATTTGCCTTAAAATATTAAAATACTTAGTCTAATAATCAGAATCTAGAAAATATCAAGTGAGAAGCAACTGATATTTGAAGAATCAATTTGTAAATCAAGGCAAATATTTTGTATGCAAAGTAATCTAAATTGAAATGGGAAAAAGTATAGATTACAATGAAGTAGAAATGATAATTTTATTAAAATTTTTCAATTTTTTTCAGATATTTTTGGTCGGTTAATAGGGGGTTGTGAGTCATGTCCAAATTATTTCTGAGAAGATTCTGTTTAGTTTTTCAAGTTATATAGCAAGCTGTACAGTGAGTGTAGACATTTAATCAGAGTTAGGAAGAAGATGCTCAACTTTATCTCATTTTGTTTTCATGGGAGGAGACAGGATTTAGGCTATAATAGCTTTGTGTGTTATTAGAACTAATTTATGGGCAAGACTTCTGGCATGAATCTGGCATAGGACTTCCCTGCATCCTAAATCGGGAATCAATTGATGATCCATATGGAGCTTGATGCTGGTAGTGATATATCCCATTTTATCCACAGGGAACAGTAGAGGTGAATTTCTAAAATAAATAAATGAATGAAAAAATTTGTCTTCTTTTTTTCTTTTTTTTCTCTCTTCTCCCCTCTGTCCCCCCTCCCCTCCCTTCCCCTTTCCCTCTCCTCCCCTCCCTTTCTAGGTCCAACAGGAGGCAGCTAGAATTTCAATATGCTTTATTTCTGAAAATCTGCATATAACAGGTGGGGATCTTCTCCGCCTGGTACCCTGGTAACTATGAGCAATGCCCCAGGTCAGACTGACATGTGGATGCCAATACCTTGTGTCCTCATTTATCTGACTCCTGACTTATTCAGAGATGCAGAGTGAATTTTTATGACAACTTCCTACTGTTCCAAACTTTTCCTGAGGCATTAAATATTAATATGTATCAAGAATAATGAAGGTATATTTTATCAAAACATACCTTTGAACCAATAGCTGAGGAGCCCCCATGGAGCTGGACCAGGCTCTCTGGATAAATGAGACAGTTGATGAGCTTGAACTGTTTAGGAGGTCCCCAGGCAGTGGGATCAGGACTTGTCCTTGGTTCATGAACTGGCTTTTTGGAACCTAGGGCCTATGTGGGGACACTTTGCTCAGCCTTGGTGCAGGGAAGAGGGGACTGGACCTGCCTCAACTGAGTCTACCAGGCTGGGCTGACTCCCCAGGGGAGACCTTGCCTTGGAGGAGGTAGGAATGGGAGGTGGATTGGGGGGGGGAGGCTGGGGGTGGGAGGAGGGAGGACAAGGGAATCCGTGGCTGATATGTAAAATTAAATTAATTATAAAATAAAATATTTATAAAAAATACCTTTGTGAGAAACTTTTATAAATGCTTGTTTCTTGGAAACTCATAGTTTAAACAAAACAAATAAATGAATAATGTATTATTGAAAGAGTAAGGGAGGAACCACTGGTGTTAATTATACTTGGTTGAACTCAATAATTATTGAAAAGGGCAGAGAGTATCTGTGATAGTTTGAGTAAAAATAGCCCCTATAGGCTCATAGGGAGTGGCATTATTTGAAAAGATTAGGACTTGTGGCTTTGTTGGAGTAGTTATGGCCTTACTAGAGGAAGTGTTTCACTGCGGGTGGGCTTTGAGGTTTCAGAAGCTAAAGTCGGGCCCAGTGGCTCTCTCTCTCTTCCTGCTGCCTGAACTTTCAGCTCCTTCTTCAGCACCATATCTGCCAGTGTGCCATCATGCTTCCTGCTGTGACAATAATGGGCTAAACCTCTGAACCTATAAGCCAGCCCCAATTAAATGTTTTCCTTTATAAGAGTTGCCCTGTTCATGGTGTCTCTCCACAGCAATAGAGACCCTGTCAGAACTGGAGTACTACTGTGATAGGCCTGCCCTTTTTTGTTTGTTTGTTTGTTTGGAAGAATGTAGACTTTGGGATGTATGAAGATCTATAATGAAAATGAGCAAGCTGAGCATGGAAAAGTACAAAATGTACTTTTTGTACATGAGAAGAAAAGGAACACCAGGAAGTATAATAGAGCTAAATCCAGTGCTCAAGGAGACAAAAAATTTAAAGAAAAGCCTGAGCCTAAATGGAGGAAAGGGTGTGGTGACCTCAGAGCAAGACCCCACCCAGCTAAACTTTTAATTTGTGATAAAGAATTAAAGCGAAGTTTAGGCCTGGGTGTGACTGCATACCTTTAATCCCAGCACTCAGCAGAGAGAAGCAAGCAGATCTCTGAGTTCGAGGTCAGCTTGGTTTGCAGAGCAAGTTCTTAGACAGCCAAGTTTAGGCAGTGAAGGAAACCATCAAAAACAGAAAGCTAATGAAGATGTAACTGAAAGAAGGGACCATGTTGCAGCCTTGCAAATAGAAAAACTTGGCAGCTTTGGCTGTGTGATTTTGATTTTTAGAATCAAGGATAGAAGAAAAGAGTTATGGGATCTCCCTCTGTGAGTAAGGAAAGCCCCTGAGGCCAGGAGTGTGTCAGGGGTGTCCCTGAATGGAGGCCTAGAGAGGCCATTCCCTGAAGCTGTGAAGTTGAAGCCTGGATTACCTTGGAAATCTCAAGATGTTGGAGATGCCAGAGTTGCGAGATAACCTGCCAAAGAGAGCTGCTAACAGGGAGTGGATCCGGCCCGTGAGAAAGAAGTGTGTTGCAGTCAACAAAGCTGAAGAGAGTTGGAGATCTGAAGAGCACTTTGATATCAGACATGGAGATGCAGAGTTTGGAGTTTGCTCAGCTGGTTTTAGTCTTGCTTTAGTCCAGTATTTTTTCACTGTGCTCCCTTTCCTCCCTTTTGGAATGGTAATGTGCCATTTGGAATAACATTGTGCTGTTGTTAGAAGTATATGATCTGCTTTTCCATTTTGATTTTACAGGGGATTACAGTTAAGAGATTACATGAATCTCAAAAGAGACTTTGAGTGTCTATAATAGTGCTGAGACTATTATAAACTATGGGGATTTTTGAAGTTGGACTAAATGCATTTTTGCATTATGATATGGCTACAAGCCTATGGGGGCCAGGGAGTGGAATGTGGTGGTTTGAATAGGAAATGGCCCCATAAGCTCATAGGGAGTGGCATTATTTGAAAGGATTAGGATATGTGGCCTTGTTGGAGTAGGTGTGGCCTTATTGGAGGAAATGTATCAATGGGGGCAGGCTTTGAGGTTTCAAGGACCCAATCCAGGGCCATTGTCTCTATTCCTACTGCCGGCTGATCCAGATGCAGCTACCTCTCCAGCACCATGTCTGCCTGTGTGCCACCATGCTTCATGCCATGATAATAATGGGCTAAACCTATGAACCTGTAAACCAGTCCCAATTAAATGTTTTCCTTTAAAAGAGTTGCCCTGTTCATGATGTCTCTGCACAGCAATAGAACATTGACTGAGATAGCATCTAATGTGTAACAATCTGTGACTTTAATTCATAGTGCATAGAATGACCCTCCCAGGCTCCTGTTCTTTCCCCAATAGTATTCTCTGCTCATCTTCTAGTAGGCTCACTTAGATTCCTGACTAACATGAGGGTCCTCCCCACTCTAGATAATTGGTAAACACTTATAAGAGAAGATAGTTTTTTTTTCTCTATAACAGTGTATACCCTCAATTATGCTGGAACTCATTTCCATTTAATGATGTTAGAGAAATGGATATAGGAAAAACCAGCAGAAGCCTAGCAGGGTGGGTACCTAGATTTTTTTATCTTGGAGCTTGAGTATCACTGAAAATTAAGTTGGGTACATTAATGCTTTTCCATTTGTACTTCCAATCAATCCAACCCCCCTTCTCTTTCCTCTAGTACACATTTCCCCTGAAGAACTTTTTTCTATCAAGCCTATGATAAAGTAGAAATACTACCAAAATAAGAGAAAACTTCACAGACTGGAAACAAATTTGAGCAGATGCTTGTAGCACAACTCTGCTCTCACTAAAATCACTGCCCCTACCTTATGGTCTGCTGCTGCCTATTCCCATCTTTATGGAGTGATTCTTAAATGTTGCCAGTCATTGGATCCTTGTAGAGAGCTTGTGAATGCACATTGCTGGGACCCATTTCTAGAGTTTCTGACTCAGAAAATTTTGGCTACTGTAGTAGCTTAAGTAAGAATGGCATCCGCAGACTCATCTATTTGAATGCTTGGTCATTAGGGAGTGGGTTTACTTGATAGGAATTAGGAAGTGTGGCCTTGTTGGAGTAGGTGTGGCTTTGTTAAAATGGAAGTGTGTCACTAGGGTGGACTTTGGGCTTCAAGTATTCAAACTAGGCCAAGTGGTGCTCTCTTTGTCTGTCAGTCAGTCTGTCAGGCAGTCTCTCTCTCTCTCTCTCTCTTTCTCTCTCTCTCTCTCTCTCTCTCTCTCTCTCTCTCTTTCTCTCTCTCTCCCTCCCTCCCTACCCCTCTCTCTTTCTTCCTGCTAGCTGCCAACCCAGTTATAAGCCTCTCAGCTACCTCTTCAGCACCAAGTCTCCCTGTGTGCCACCATGCTTCCCACTATGACTACAATGGACTAAAACTCTGAACTGTAAGCCAGCTGCAATTAAATGTTCTCCTTTATAAGAGTAGCCATGGTCATGGTGTCTCTTCACAGCAATAGAACACTAACTGAGACAGCTAGATACCAAAAATTTGTCTCATCAGCAGGGTTTCCTGGTGATGCTACTACTGGCCCAGGGGCTCCTCTGTGGAAGTCTGGGGCTCATAGATTACAAGACACTTAATATGGAAAAATATTGGCAAATTAAGGGTTTTTCTTAAGTGGGTTATTCTCATTATTTTAGTGGTGGTTACAGTGAATTTTATAATCATAACAACAAAGTAGTACATAATATGAAAAAGCTAATAAAGAAAGAGTATCCCTTTTACCAGTCTGGTCTGAGAGCTTGTCTGATTAAGGCCAGAAGTCAGAATGGCATTGACCCACAGTACAGCAACTTAAGTGTGCTTCAGGGGATACAGAGCAGGACACAGGTGCCACCTGCTTTTCTCATGCAGTGCACAATGGCCTGTAAATATGACCACAATTTCCACACTAAAACACATATTGTTGCTTTTTCAATTAGACTTATTTTACGAATCATTGAAAGTATGATCATTGACGTGGTTTAAAAATTCCCTGCTTTGGTTTGGTCTGGCCAAATATTTTGATAATGTGAGAATTTAGTCTACAAGTCAAGGATTGGCAAGAATAATATGGTTTGTGAGACCAGTCTGGGAATTTGATCCAGTTTGGACAGATGCCAGGAGTAACTATTGGAGCTGGCATTAGAATTCTCTTGGAGTAACTTCTTTATAGCCTAGATCAACTCAGTTCCCAAGCTTCCTTGAAATTCTCATTAGGCAATAGCCAATAGTCCCTTTCTCTATACTTTTATTTGGATCTTTACTTTCTCATGGAAAAACTCTGTTCTCTTTTTTATGGACTCTACTTTGTCACAGTTTGAAATGGCTACCCTTATATCTCAATTCACCAGAACTTCCCAATATGAATGTTTCTCTCTACTCTGGTTTCTTTTCATCTTTGTTAAAAATGGACAAGTTTGGACTGGAGAGATGCCTCAGAGGTTAAGAGCACTGGCTATTCTCCGGAGGTCCTGAGTTCAATTCCCAGCAACCACATGGTGGCTCACAACCATCTATAATGAGATCTGGTGCCCTCTTCTGGCCTATAGGCATATGTGCAGGCATAACACTGTATACATAATAAATAAATCTTTAAAAAAGTAGACAAGTCTTTCCCATTAAAAACCATTTTCTTTCCTGAATATTGATGTTAACAATGCTTGATATTTGATATCTTATCCTGTTTATTCTTTTCTCAGTGAACATGATTATGGTAAACTTATGGGTAAAGCACAGTTTATCTCTTAAGCAGGGGTTTTAGGCTAGGGGCGATACAGCTCAGTCAGCAGAGTGCTTGTCCTGCAGACATGAGGATCTGAGTTCAACTCCCAGAACGCAACTGAAGGAAAAGCTGGTGTGGTCGCATGCACTCTGTCAGTCCAGGGCTAGGGAGGTGGAGATAGTCAGATCCTGGAGGCTTGCCTGTCTAGCTTTTTCAGTGAGTTCCAGGCCAGTGGAAGACCCTGTCTCAAAAGTAAGGTAGATGGCACTTGAGGAACGACACCCGAGACAGCCGAGGTTGTCCTCTGGTCTTCATGCATACAGATGTGCACACACACACAGACACCAGCAAAAACTACCCCAAATTTAGTTTTAAATCTTTACAAACAAAATATTTGATATATTTTTGAAGAAAAAGGTGTATCTTAATACATAAAACCCCAGGAAGAACAACAAGTACAAGTATTTATCATGTCTTTCTTAGCTATAGATGTGTGACTTTTCTGAAAAAAAAAAAAAAAGGCAATAATCAACTGGGTGGTTGTTTTGGAGAATTTATTTCCATGTCTAGGGAGTTTTGAGCTTCTGTAATATATATGTACCACTTGCATAATAATAGTCATAAATTACATAGAAAACAAAATGAAAATATAAATATGCTTACATATGAAAGCGATTGGCACTCAGAAGTTAGAATTTGAATTCTTTTTGATTTTGTATGATTTTTTAACATTAGTATTAAATGGTATTTGAATTTAATAGCAAAGGGAATTCATTAGAATTAAATACTTTATAGTACTAAATAATAAGTATTTACATTTGAGAATATAAAATTAATGTGAATTATTGTTTTTGTAATTATATTCCAATCATGTTTCTTCCAACAAAACCACTTTCAAAATATAGCATGCCTACCTTTGACTCCAAGTATTCCATAGCTGGGACTGGTAGATCACTGCCTTTCGTTATCCTATACAGTCTCTGAATGCAATTACCACTCCCCTTGCCTTGTGGTCATGCTGTACCATTTCCTAGGTCTCTCTTGATGCTCCCCTTCTCCATGTCCACACACACTTTTCCTGCGAGGCCAGTGCTGTTTTCTCTGAGTCGTATGTCCTCCTTTACTTGTGGCATCTTAGTGTACATGGCATTTCAATTGCCATTTATTTCCATGTAGCATTTGTGCTCACATAGCAGCTCCTCTGTTTTATTCATTGCGTCTGTCTTCTGGGGCGCAGGGACAAAGTAGCCTCTGATAGCTGAACTAGTTAATTATTCTCAAAATACACGTGGTCAATCACTTATGAAAAGAAAAGTAGACCTGGGTATGGTGGACACTGGCTGGCCATTTATTGGCTTGATGCATTTTTTGTAAGTTCCTGAACCTCTCTGTAACTCATTTTTCTTTGAACAGTTAGGGGGAAAGGTGTTTATATCAGTGAAGATTCATTGAGACAATTATATAATGAGTCAGTTAGTATTACAGGTTGTCTGCTGTCATGTCAAATGGTATATATAACTACACTGTTTACCTGCCAGGGATCAGTTTTGAGAGTTTTGAGGTGAACACCATTAGGTAAAGAGGAAGCTATCTGTCAGTCTCAGGGCAGAGTTCCCTATGCCAACGCAGTTTCTCTAGTTGCCCTAGATAATGAAAAGGGAGAAGGAGAAAGGGAAATCATACTTGAACACATCAGTTCTCTTTCCTTTCACTATATCTTCTTTTGGCTGCAAAGGAGTCTGGAAATCGCAGTGTACTCTATTGAAACGCAGGAGGAAGATTCTGTGACTACACCAGGATGGGAAGAATTGCCCGTCAAGGACTGGGTGTAGTCTAAACACAACTGGGATGAATCCTCAAAATGAAGGACTGTGAGATCGACTTTCTAGTAGCTTCTATCTGAACTTTCCAACGTGTCTTCTAATGGTATGTTACACAACCTCTTCAAATTATTAAGAGCTCCTTAAAGATAAAGTCTGTCATGTTTAATATGTCCTCCACCTTTCTGTCTTATTCTTTCCCTTAGGTTAAACAAAAGAGAGCTGCAACACCTTTCAATAAATTTCAGTTGCTTAGAGGTGACATTCTAGAATGAACAATTGGATATTAGTAATGTGATGTTTGTGTCAAATGTATCCTATATCTCATGGTAGAAATCTCTTAAAGGTAGAGAATGCCAGTTTTAAAATGGACTAATTTTTTAATACTCTGTCATTAGGATGGTCTTTCTGTTTCCATCATTAGGGATCACCTAAAGGGGCAAGGGCAGTTTAGGATGCCACAGCTTTTCCTCAGTGGTTCTCATAGCTGAAAACAGTAGGTTTTAAAAATGATTTAATGTCCTCTGTCAGTGACAGCATGTGACTATTGCCACATTTTCTCCCGTGTCAATGCTGTTTCCTGAGACTTGGAGGGTTGTGAAGCACATAGAAAATAAAACACAATTTAATATAGTCTTTATGTTTTTATTAGAGCTTTAAAGTTTCATTTTAAAACATAAAATTTTATATTGATTAACATGTACATTTAGACAGAATAGTTTTATTAATTAAATGCCTAGTCACAAACTGTTATAAGCTCTGTTAGAAAAATAAACATCTTACAACAATCTACAGTGTCAGCTTTTAATAAATACATAAAAGAGAAGTTAGTAGTCAACCAGTTATGTGAAGAGATTCATAGTATAGTACGTGAAATTGTCATATTTATCAGTCTTCTGTATCATTTAAGGCGGTTTCACCTTGTATATAATTCAAAGCCAGAAACAACACAAAACTTGTTAATGAATAGTTTGTTTTTCTTGGAGCTATTTTATATTCAAATATTTTGATTTAAAAATACATTCTATATTAAATTTCTTTTTACAAAGGCAGTATTTGTTAAGTGAAACAAACTAAGATTATGTTATTGATAATTTAAAAACATGTCTAATCATTTTTGCAGAGATTTACAAACCTTAACAAAGTAGCTAGTACATGTAAAATAGCTTTAAAGGTATGTTAAATATACACAAAATGAATTTCTATATTAATATGTGCAAATTTATACTTTCTTATAATTTAGAATGAAAAATAATTTTACTCAATATTTCAATAAAAACATCTATGTACCATAGTTGTCATTGTGCAGGCTTGCTGTCAAAATCACATTTGTCTGTGTAAAGTCAGTAACAGTTCTTTACACAAATCACATGATTTCCATCCTTGACGATTGCAGTGTTTTTTTTCCTTTATGCTGATGTGTTAGACAATTGTACTGAAATTGGTTGTGAAGAATAGACACCTGATTGAAAGAGTTAGCTTACAAGGATACATTTTATGCAGGAAGGTACTTCACGTAGACACAGAGTAGTGTTATTACTCTCACATATTTGATCAAAAGCTGCCCAGAGAGTTGAACAATTGTTTCACATAAGTACTATATTTTAACTATGCAGTTTTATAACAGCCGTCACATGGGCTGGAAAGGAAAGTTACTAAAGCCAAGGAAAACATCAAAAGAACAGAAAGGATAAGGAAAACCAAGGAAGTTGGGAGACCTGAGAGGAAATCTTTTCCACAAGACCAATTGGTTGCATTATTTATTCTTTTGCGGCTGACGTCAAGCATACAAATTGCTGTGAAATCTAACTATGATGTATTCATGTAACCTTTTTCCAGTTAACTTATTTAAAAGTGAGATGATCCTTTCAAACAATCCCTTCAAAAGGAATAAAAACTAAAGACCCCTAAATGAAAGCTCGAGAAACCTCTGATTTCATCAGTTAACTTAGGTTTGCTTAAATCACTGCTATTATAATAACATAAATGGGACCCTGAAAGAGCTTTTGTAACTTGGAGATGCAGGGATCCAAGCTGATAGCCAGTTAGGTCTGTGTTGAGTGGTATGTGGCTCAGTTGTATTGAAAACTGGCTTTACATGTTATCACAAACAAATTCATAAATATGTATAAGGAAAGGAATTTCCCTGTACACATGAATATTTGATTAAGTTGAAGTAGTGTAGTGTTTATTCCAACACAGCTTTAAACACTGCATTACAGATGACAATTTCAAGAGACATCACAATTTTGGAGATGCTAAATTGAATAAGTGTGTGTCCTAGAATCAGCAAGACACACAGTAGGTATTCTAATAAGTTATCACAAGTAATTTGCCATTCAGGGATTATGGAATATGAAAAGAGAAAACTTTGAAGGAATATTATTTCTATATCCCTTTGAAAATGTTTGTATCACATGAAATGAAACGATGTTTTTAAGGTCGTAAAGACATAAGGATAGCTGTAAACTAAGTATTAAAAGTAAACAAAGAGAATACAATTGAGTTGCTACCTTAATGAAAACATAAATCACTAGTTGTAAAAATTTAAAATTCTTTGTTTGTCCAAATGAGTGTTTAAACTAACAGATCTTTGTAAATGAAGAACTTAAGTATATTATTAAACAGTTATTTTTTGCAATTAGGTTTATTGGCTTGAAGCTTATGGCCTATTTCTAGAGAAGTATGAATGGGATAAACAGCAGCCAGGAAAGGAAGGAAAAGCCATGGAGTATAATCTATTCTACCAAGTACCAGAAAAAATATAATTCAATGGAGAAAAATATTCATAATCCATCAATAATAAATGATTTCAGTATCTCCTGGATTATCTGTTGACATATACAAGAATATATTCAATAGAGATTAGGTAAATATTAAAATATTTGAAATTTACTCTTTGGTGAAGGTTTGCATCTGATGTATACACAATTTTAATTTTTTGAGTTTTGAAAAATTTGTCTCTAGAGATACCTATTTTTTGTTATTTTATAAACTAGGTTAAATTGAACATTTGGGACATAATTGGATTTTTTTAGTGAAGTTTTAAGTCTTTTAGAGAATGTCTATGGCTTAATAAATAGTAGAAAATACCTAAAAATTGTATCAAGTGTCTATAAATACATGTGTACTGCAGTGTACAAATGTCTCAGAAGAAACAACTTGCATATGTAGTGGATGTATGGAACATTTCTGAATAATTACACACCAGGGCACAAAATGCTGCCATGCCAAAAAAATATCATTCAAGTCATTAATTTTACTAACAATTTAAAATTCAATTAATTGCATTTACTATCAACAACTCTCAAAAGACTCTTGCCATCATAGCATTTGAAAATAGTCTCTAAGTACATAAATTATTTAATCTAAGAAAACCCTGTTTCCCCTTACCTGTTAATTAATTCTATCTAGTCAAATATTAATTTTCATCTCACAAACTATTAAACAGAAGAACATCAATTATTCAAGTAAAATATGAGCCCTACAATCTTTAAGAATTAGCTCTTTAAGTTAACAAAAAAGAAGAGAAAAAGAAACCACAAGACATTCCATGTGTTAAGTACATATTATCACCTGGCACTGAATTCCTGGCAAGGAAGTTTGTCTTTCCTGTGACAACAATCTTGCTCCATCTTAAAATTAGTGCAAATTAGTGAGGGCCTAAAAGAGTACAAATCCTTGCTTTTCAAGGATTCCCTTTAAGTATGCTCTTTTGCTCATTCCACCTGGAAATAATCTATTCATAAACACTGCTTACTTTTAAGTTGTCAGCATTTAATTAGTGGACATCTTCCATTTTTTGGAGGAGGGGACTGCCAAGCATCCATTAATTTATATATTTATAAAAGGATACTGTATATTATGAGCAGCAAAATATGATTTTTCACACCAGCTTTAGTGATTACAGTTTCCTGACACACAGTCACAATATGCAGTATTTTGACGATGCCCATCCCCTATGGAGCAGCATCACCACTGCACTTCTAAGGGATCTGTCATGTTATAGGCTTTCCAGGCCCCTAGGGTGCTATCTAATGGAAGTTAGTCTTCGTCAAAATGCAAACATCTAGAACTTTCAGGTGCTGGGAAGCAGCAAACCTGGGAGAGACACTTCTTTAGATTCCTCTGTTGTCACAGGTAAAACGTGCTACACGTAGGACAGTTGGAATTTAGGATTCAAGTACCAAGCCTCTGCATGAAGGCTTTAAGCTGAGCCATTCACAGCTCCAGGAGACTTGTTCTTGTAGCCACTGTGTGGAGGGAAGGGCTGTATCAAAGCCTTATCAGAATGTGGCTAATGAGAAAAACAATAAGCTGCTTATACACAAATCCATTTAAAGTACCCTTTTCTACCTTGCTTTGAAATATTCTCATGAAAATACACTCAGGACTTCAATAAATTATGTTTTAAGTTTTGCCATGGATATTTTGCAAATTTAAGAGGTAGTGTGCTATTGTGCAATGCTGGCCTGTAATTATAAGGCAGATCTTCTCTAATAGTGCCACTTCGTTGCTTCTGTGTTTTTGTGAATCATTTATATTTTCCAAGCCTCAGTTCCCTGGCTAACAAAAAGAGGGGATTAGCTTATTTCTAAGATATTACCCACCCTTCTCCAATTTTATGCCTTTATTAATTCTCATGAGTCAGATTGGGATGATTCAAAGAATGCCCTTAGACTGCACAGGGGGGAAAATAGTACAGCTTTCCCTTTGAGAACTGTTGATATCAACTTGGAGTAAAAATCAAGAGAGCATACTCAGAAAAGGGCACTCCACTTGAAGCAGTTCTGTAGACACTTTGTGGATTTCAGGACACAGGTTAGATTAATGAGATAGGGAAACAATGCATCCAGTTTGACAGGTAAGAAAGTACAAAATTCTGTATCTTCCAACAAAGAAGCTGTGGACTTCGATGACACTTTACAGTGACCCTTATTAACATTCAGCTTTAAAAACCAGTATTCTAATAAAGTGACATTGTCATATAAATTTCTATGGCAGTAGTAATTTAGCACTTATTTAATCCAGTCATCTATGACATTATAAACTTATTCCAGAAGGAAGAAAAAACAGAGTATAAATGCAAAAAAGAGATGTTGGAGTCAATATCCATTTTGCAAAAGAGAAGAAAACAGAAATGCACATGCACCAAACCACACAGTTTCAAAAGCAACACCCCTTAGGTTTAAGGTTTTATCTATTCACCTCCAACTGAAGTGAAATACTAACCATTACTCAGCCGGTTGTGTACATCTAGACAATGCCAGTTGGTGTGGTTGACTGCTTTCAGTGACTCCTAGATGTTTTCCATCAGCAGGTTGTGTGCAAGAAACCTGGTAGCAACACCATACCAACCTGTTCCACAGCACTGTGTCTGGGAAGTGCAGGGATGACAGGAACATGTAAAGTGTAATCAGTGCTTTCCAGATGATCTACATTCTACGCTGATCTAAATAAGTTATATATTACAGTAAAGTGCTACAACACTAGAATCCAACAGTAGTAAGACACATAGTTCTCTGAAGGGTTCAGCAGCTGGGTGAGTCACATGGTTGTGAAGACACTTGCCAGTCTTCGTGGCACAGTCTTCAATATTTTGTCTCCTCCTGTGACTTTTTATATTATACTTTTTCAGAGTAATTGTGTAAAAAAATCCAGTTTCCAACAGTGTTGTTTTGTTATTATTGTTGTTGTTGTTTTAATATTTCTTTAGAAGTTGCACCTGAAAGCCTCGTGAGCATTTAGTTTGCTGATATCCATTTTTATTTCCTCGGGCTTTTCTCGTCGGTAGGTTACAGCTCTTGTGCAAACACTTTGCAGAATCAGTTTATCCTTGGTGGAGAAGAAATAGTAGCATTAGTGAATAAGCTGAGTATTAGAACAGGACAGTCACATACTGACAGCTATCCTCTGAATTCACCAACCTTTTTGGAAGCAGACATTCTGTAATCTGATGAAGACTTTATCTTATTACTATTCCATTGTAGTATCACCTGTCTAATGATAAGGACTTTAAGCAACCCAATCAAGAATGTGACTATGAATATGATGAAAAATATTCGCAGATAGCTTGGGCCAGATAAACATTCTGCAAGAAAGAAAACAAGTTGATGGGTTAAAAAAAGTTTAGAAAAGTAAATAAAAGTTTTCTGTCAAATAAATGATGTTTATATTCCTATAACAGAAACAGAGTTATTTACAAATCTACATTTTCAAAATAGGAGGCTGTCATTACTGCTTACTCAAAACAGTAAACCTGTCTTTGGAGAATATCCACAATATCTCTTATCTGCATGCAAGTTTTTTTTTACAACAGAGAGAGCTATAGTGGTGTGTAATGTTCAGCACTATGTGGAAAATATGATTAAAAACTATTGAGCAGCCCCAAGCATTTAGCATGTGTTTCTCTTTTTGTGCTTTCTCCTACTTTGTTGTTTAGCAGTAATGGAAAATAAAGTAAACATCTGCAGAAGCTAAACTCAGTACCACTCTAATAGGCAAATAAATATTTCCTCTAACCCCTGGTGCAGGATTTCATTTTTATTACACATCATGACTCTGAGAAGTAAGAATGCCATATCTCAGACAATACCTAAATATCTTGTCTCATCTTTCACTAATTAACTTTACTAATCTAGTCTGTTCGCCTGCATAAATTCATTATGTGTTCCTCTAAGAACAAATGATCACTAGCTGAAGAAAGAAAAGCTCTGTTAGGAGAGGGAGCATGCTAGACCTTTGTTTTAGCACCAAATCTCTGGCAAACTTACTGGAAAATTTGCAGGCTCTATGCTTGCCTGGAGTCTACTTTAATCTCTGAGGAACATGGTTGCACAATAGTGGGTATTCCACTGAGCTCACAAGCTGCCCCAGATTCATAAAATCACTTCCTGGACTGAAGCATGTGTTTCTCCACCCATTCGGCAGGCTTCAGGGACCTGGTCAGAATGTAGCAATTGCCTCTGAAAAAGCCTCCTGGGAGAGGACATTCCAAGGCCACAAGCAGAGTAGCATCCAGGCATGGCTGATTCTGGCTTGAAAGTCCAATAATAACCCAGCATGCCTCTTGAACAAGGCAAAGTTTCAGTAATGGGGACAAGAGGTCTTTTCCAACTAGGTGGACTTAATAGAGACCATTTCCTGTGATTGGTGACAAAAGACCTTGAGGAGGTCAAAGACACACCCATTCCTACTTATTGGAATGGAAACAACAGATGCCAGTACAGTATAATGCTTCCTTGTTAAAGATTCATGGGGACAGAAAACAGAATGTGTGTCCAAAGATGGCACTGTTTGATCTTCTACAACTCCTTTCAGGTTAATGACCCTCATGGCTTATGTCCTGACAGACTGAGTGAGGTCCTTTGGCTGACTTAGCCGATCCTCAGAGGGGCACGTGGCTTGATCCTACTCTTGGCTTTTTGCCTGGTGGGAGCTTAGCCAGAGAGACTGAAAGAAGACCCTGTAAGTGTGATTGAGTGGACAGATAATTGAGGTGCCTAACAAATGCCCTTTTCCTCTCCTTGCACAATAGTTGTTAAGGGGAGGGAAGCCCTGTAGATACTGATGCATTTCAGAAATATTAGTAATGTGTTAGCCAGAGGACCCTTTGAGGGTTCAAATCTGCATGCATTTTCCCCATATTGTTATGGATAGTTTAACCTTTGCCCCTGGTCATGCTTTTCATAGCTGAGGTCAGGCTGGGCCTTTTTCTAAGGAGATTTAAGGAAATACTGTTTGCAACAACACTTAAGTCAGAGTAGTGTTTACTTAACATAATTAATGACATGTAGGGCCCTTCTTTATTAGGAGGCACTTGGCTTTCTGGAGAGATTGCTGCAGCCTCAGCTGGCAGCACATGGGACTCTTTTCTGAGCCAAATTCACTGTGGGCTAAGATAAGCATGGGTGGGGATGAAATATGGGAAATTAAGATGTTCAGGACATTTCTACTCTGCTGTCCCTCTGAGGGCTGGCTTCTCTATTTCTTGAAATAGTAGAAGCAATGGATGTGTTTCTGAAGATTTAACGACAAGTATAGCTTCTATGTCATGGATTGTTCTACAGTTTAGGCCTGTGCAAAGTGGGCTTTGGGTTTTTTTGGGGGGCGTGAGGGGAAGTACCCCAATAAACTTGTTTAAAAGTAGTTTTTGAACGTAGCTCTCACATCTTTCCTATTTATACATCACCTTTTCATTTTTCTTTATGTTTTTCTTTTTTCTTTTTAAAATTTAAAAGCAGGATCTCACATGGCCCAGGCTGGTCTTGAATTCCCTATGTATCTGAAACTGACCTTGATCTTATGATCCTCTGGGCACCACCTTCCAAGTTCTGTTATGTACCACGATGCCTAGATTTATGTGATACTGGGTATTGAACATGGGGCTTTGCCCATGCCAGGCAAGTGCTCTACCAACAGAGCTAACGCCCAGCCTCATAACCTTTGGAAGTTAGGTATACTGCAACAGCAGAAGATCACTTAAATCTTAGGGTTTCACCTGAAACAGGAGAATAAAGTTTTGATAGATATGAGGAGGGTCATCAGCAAATTTAGGTTATGAAGAAAAACCACGGCTCTGACCTCTTAAAGAAATTATTCTACACGGGGAACCTATATTTTGGCTCACGGAAGTACGTCTAGGTAATTACTTTGCATGCTCCTTGGTGGAGGTAGGCAGCACAGAAATAGGGCTGTGAGAATGAGAAGGGAATTCTGACCACTTAGGAATTCCATCTCCGAGAGATTAAAAAATGGATCACCAACTCAATTCAATATTGTATATACAAATAAGCAGTTTTTTTATATTTGTGGCATAGTGATAAAAGTTGTTTTAAAAATGTTTATAATGGAATCAATATGAAGCCACTGCTCTTTCCTTCAGGAAGTAAGTGGTGCTTGGTGGACTCCTCAGCCCCAGGAGCCTCCACACACTTACCTGACGCTTGGTCCGCACGATGCTGTTCCATGACAGCACAAGAGGTTTTACACTGATCGAGTACAGCCTGAGACAGATTGTGAGGGTGAAGGCACTGCATGCAGCTCCTGTGCAGGGAATGGGACAGGGTTACGACTGTAAAAAGGCAATTGGCTGGATTAGGTCCATTAGGAACTAATCCCATCAGCAAGGCCTGGTAGCCCAAGCTAGTAATCCCAGCTACACGAAAGGCAAGGCAGGAAGATTATATGTTCTAGGGCTGCCTAAATTCAGAGGCCAGCTAGGGTGAAACACTGTCTCAAAAGTAAAAAGAAAAAAAGAAAAAAAAAAGGTAGGATATGTTGCTTGGTAGAGTAGTTGCTCAACATGTGTGAGACCTGGATCCAATCCCCAGTAGCAAATAAATAAGCACCAATATATTAAAACATTGTATTCCTAAATGATTTAAATAAATTACTTTGCATATTTCTAAAATTCTTTTTTGCATTACTGATCTGAGAAAATACATGCTTTAAAAACTTGAACAAGCAAACTGGAGGCACAGTGACATTTACACAAGTGTTTTCTTGAGCAGGTCTCAGATTAATATTGGAAAATATTTTTAGCACAAAATAATAATGTCACTGTCATGTAACACAGGGCTTTCCATTTATGCATCCTGAGTGCTCATAGCAACTTTAATTTTTTCACAAAGGTATTGTTATTAGTTTTAATTTTAACCAGAGGCACAGAGAGTTTTAGCAACTTATTGTACATCACAAAGCTAAATGGCAATGAGTAGGTTAGCTGGCAGCCTCTATTTTCAGAAAATTATTTTTAAAAACCAAACAAATCCAGTAGTGACTTTATGTAGATTTGTTCTAATTTTTCCAAAGCAACTTACTAGCCAAAGATGGGAATTTTAGTATCCTAATTCTTAAAATTTCCCATTCAGTTTTTAAAAATCATCATCATCATCATTATTTTTGTAAGATAGCAACTAAGGATCCAGCAACTAAGATTAAAGGTGGCAGAATACAGAACAAAAACAGCCTTCAGCAAGGACTGCTTTGTTCATGCTGGAGACAGAATCATACCAGTTTTCATTGCAGGACAGATGGCAGGTTGGGCAGTGCTCACAGAGGCGACCAATGCTCCTGCGATCAGTGCACTCACACCGGCCACATACACAGGTGCCTCTCCCGCTGCAAACTTGGCCCTTGGAATTGACACAGTGCTGTGCTAAGGCTGACGGACACTGGCACCGATCTCCTTCCCAGCCATTAAAGCACTGACATCTGCCACCTTCACACTCCCCACGCCCTGCAACAAAATCATACCAAGATCAGGGTCACCAGTTCCACTCACTAACCTTGTAATGCCTCTTTCTTTTTAATGGAAACATGTAACAGTTTTATAAACGGAAACAGCATCCGTTTCTACTTGTTTTGACAAAGCAGTGCCAAGATCTAGGAGTGTCTGTTTTAAAAGCTGTTCTATTGTAGATAATTTTCCCCTACCAATATAGTCAATATATTATGCTAACATGTGTAAAGAAAGCCCCG
Source organism: Peromyscus nudipes (assembly GCA_902168325.1). Lineage (NCBI taxonomy): Eukaryota > Metazoa > Chordata > Mammalia > Rodentia > Cricetidae > Peromyscus > Peromyscus nudipes. The sequence goes on along the minus strand of CABHPH010108202.1, from coordinate 19,849 downwards.
ACTTTGGTGGTTGCCCAACTTCTTAAATGTCATTGTGCTTTCAAGTTTTAAATTAAAAGTGCATAAATATAATGAAGCCATAAAGGTTGACTTGAAATCAGCAGGTAAGTATTTGATCAATGGATTCCACAGTCTACCCTAGTCACCGTTGCTAGGTGCCCAGGAAAGTTTTGCAGGATGACCAGACAGCCATGTTAGTGCTTCTGTATATTCAGGCATGGTTAAAGATAGGTTTTCTGAGAAGCTAAAATAATCCCCCTTATCCTCAACACCTTCGTGCGGGCAGGGTTCATCTGTGCCATGAGCTGTTACTAGGCGGTACAATGAGAAAGAGAAAGGTGTGTGTGTGTGTGTGTGTGTGTGTGTGTGTGTGTGTGTGGTGGGGAGCATTTATGCAGACAATTTACCTGAGAAAATCTTGGATACACATTATTAAATGGATTTTAGACTATAGAAAGTATCCCAAATTTAATATGCCAATGTGAAATAGAAGTCTCAAAAGGAGGTACATTTTATGTTTTATATAGTATTTCTCAAGCTTATTTGCCTATGAATCACCCTTCCTTTTTCTTTCTTTCTTTATGCTTTTTTAATCTCTTTGTATTCCCCCTCTTTTCTTCCCTCCTTTCTTCCCTCTATTTTCTACATTCTTCTCTCTCTCTCTCTCTCTCTCTCTCTCTCTCTCTCTCTCTCTCCCTTCTTTTATTGCTGAATACCTCACAAGTTAATTGTTCCATAGAGCCTACTGCTCGATCAGCTCAATTTTCTAACTGTGAAACAAATGAAGTCCAGGCAAACAAATGTCCACTATATCCCCTTCCCTGATGTAGTGTAGCTAGCATGCTGAATCCTAGCCAGTTGACCTGTGAACATGAGTTTTCATTCCCAAGGGAAAGTGGTAGGGGAAATGCATGTCAGCCTTGTAGCTTGCACTCCCACGGCAATTCAAAGCAGATTTCAGTTGCCTCTGTGTGTGTGAGATATGTGGTTACAATCATATAGACAGGGTCAGTATATCGACTTTTGAGATTTTCAGATTCTCATTGTATATGAAACTGCTTTGAGAGACCGTTCTATTGACTGATGACAAACTTCATTCTCTTCTTCCCTGTAAAATATTTCTTTTCCCTATAAAATATAATAGACAACTGCTGGTTTATTCTGAAGTTATCTTCTTTCCTATCCACAATTCCAGTTACAGCTGAATAAGTGTCTAGAGCACAGTGTTTTGTGTATATAATAGAATAAAAAGATGACTTGTAATAGTGTTTTTCTGTAATTTACAACAAGATTTCTGCCTATAAAGAATAGAGAGTTAAATTTTGTAGGTTTTGATTTTCATTTTCCAATAATTTAACACATATTTTCTTACTAACATGCACATACAAAAAGAGATCTTTATGATAAGCAAACTTACCTTTTCATGGAGAAACAATCAAGGAATTAAAATGACAGGTAGTTTATTTTAAAACAATAATTTGTTTTAATTTTCAAATGCTGAATAGGTTTTTTTCTGGACTTTAACCAGCAGGTGGCAGTGAACTGAGTTAGCCAAAAAAGTAATATTGATATTTTTATCTTATCCTATTTCATTGCAAAATCTGGTCTGTGTGTGGCCAGAGGGAATCTTCTGGATTACTTAGCAATCCAGTGCTTCCTGAAGAACGTTGTTCTTTGTCCATTATGTTGCTGGTGGCTTTCCAAAAATAAACTGGCAAGGTTTGAATGGCTGCAAACTTACAATACCATATACAATGATGCTTTAAGAATTTTCCAGTGAGTGGAATTATATTTTTATAGCTCACTTCCCCTCATCCTGACAGAAATAAAATCCTCTGAGCAAGCAGGAGGGGGACCACTTGTCGGAATGAGTCAGACCTTTATAGAAGAATACCCCCATTCTTCTAGGAAACATGTCAGCTATCACCAGTAACTTCCTTTTCTGATGTAAATCTTCCCCAGATCAAGGGATACATGAGATTCATATTTAATTTTAGGTTTTGATTTTAAAAAATAGTTGCTATACTCAAGCTAAAAATATAAACATGATCTTGCCATGACCTAATTTCATAGACTATGAGGCTTTAAACTTTGATTTGGGTTGAGTGGCAACATTTCATCTCATCAGATTTAAAGATATACACATGTATATGTCAATACAGTTGTGATTAATTCAAACTGCCTGTGTGTATCAACTCACCAGCACACACATTTCCATGGTGATATGGACAAGAAAAGTCATCCTTTTCACAGTATCTGCCATATACTCTTCCAAGCTTGGTTTTGTGACATAAACATTTCCCACAGATACAAACTCCTCGGCCACTACAGACAGGTTGATCCTCCTGCAACTTGCAAGTTTCAGAAGGAAACTGGTCTTCATCAAAATGACATTTGCTGTCATCACACTGTGGACACTTGGGATCCAGGGCCGCTTCAGCACACTGTCCTTTGCGCTCTCTGCGATCCTCACACTGGCAGCTGCAGCTTCTGTGTATGTGGACTTTAGTGGTTTCATTGAAACCAATAGGTTTGATTATTGCATAGTTTTTTCCTCCTGTGACATCACAGGTTTTCATCACAACTGTTACATTGAAAAGAGCCTAAATTTCAAAGGAAAAGGAAATATATTTGTATCCTTTGATACTGATACTATATTCAGTAATAATATTTGAATCAACAATGAACAACTTAGAGACATAATATTTACAAATCACACATGCAATCTCTTTCATATGTAGGTTTTAAATATCCTTTTAATCCCATTTTATCTGATTAATTAGAATTAAAGGAAGCAACAATTGCTAATGGCCTGTAAATCACCATGTGTCCATTTGTCCTCACATGTCTGTGCCCCCTTAGATAATTGATTTCATAGAAAACTGGTGAAACAGTAATTTATTTTCTGAATTGGAAATACGGGGTTAGTGAACATTTGGCATTAGGAAACAATGAACCAAGGTAACAGGCTTCTGCTGTTCTGGCTCAGAACTCTGAGGTATTCCTATGGACAATATTGTTTATTTATATTCTATTTTCTAGAGGCCAAAGTGAAGGCCCAGCGTTGATCTTTAGCATATGTAGGTTGTCCATGAAGGAGAATACAATACTGTCTCTGATGTTACTCAGGAGAAAGAGGCTTAGGACTTATTCTCCAATTTCAAGACCTCAATTCTGTTGTTACAGTGGAGAAATCATTCCAGAACTAAATAATGTACTGCCAAGAATTAAGAATTCAGTTTTTTTTCCTCCCAAAACTACAATTTATTTTCCTGACAGTGTTTTTCCTTGTTCTCTAATTCCTTGTTTTTCCATAACATGATTGATTTAATATCTATATTTTCTAACTTTCCATCTTCACATGCTTTGGCAAATCAGAAAATTTATACACACAAACAGGTGTGTGTGTGTGTGTGTGTGTGTGTGTGTATATAACATTCATATCAATAATTAAATTCCAACATTAAAATAACGGATTCTGGGCTTTTCAATAGGAACTTATATAGCATGAAATGAAAGACCTATACTTAGGCTTTCATGTGCAAGGTATTTGAGTTGGATTTATCACATAAAGACCAGTGCAGCTGGTGTTGGTTTGTACTTAAATTATTTCTACCTCTAAGAATTTTAAGGATTAACAGATGTGTAGAATGATGTGGTCACTGCTAGCTACTATGACTAGTAGAATGAAACTGCTCCCAGGAGTCAAACGGTTTATACAACTTAGTTGAAGGTGATATAGTCAAAGAAAGAAAAACATGTAAGAAGGAAGGTCAATCATTGATACAATTTTGAGAGTCTTGAAAGACTTTGTTTTTATGCAGTTAGCTTAGTGTTACATTGCTACAAAAACTTTTGCAGAATCAAATGTGTATTATTTAAACTAGTGTATGATGTCTTTTGAACAATATCCAAGGAATAATTATAGAGGAAACTACAGAATTAGAAGCTTGAGATAATTAATTAAAGGTACATGGCTTGTGGGCACAGTCACACTACCCACAGTTTGTAATGTTCTCACAAGGAAAAATTTATTCTAACTAAAGAGGAAAAAAGTGTTCCCTTTGACTTAATCTTAGAACTTTAGGACTTTGAAAACTCCTCCTTCCCAACACAGGATGGAATTAAAGTAATAAAATTACAGAACCTTAGAGTGAGAAGGAAGAAAGATTTGAAATTTTCTCACCCAGCTCATTCAGGCACAATCTAAGTAAGTGATGTTGGAGAGTGACACCCCACAGCCCCAGGACCCTGCTGAGAGCATAATCTGCGTGCTCTGCTCTGCTGTGGCAGTTCTTGGAGAATCACTTTCTTATCTGGTCCTGTCTCTTGATAATGCTGAAATGTGAAGTTCTCCTCTTGGCATCCCAACCCTTTCTAGTTATTATATAAATGATGTCATCCCTCCGATTTGACTGCTTTTCACAAATTTCTTTATCTCACTCTTGAGGCCATCACAAAGTGAAAGATTTTGGAATTCTTAGCTTTTATCAACTGTCCCATTCTTTCCTATGGCTACTTTCAATTTCATACTCTGAGAATGAGCAGATTTGAAATTAAAAATACTTCGTCACTAGTATAACTACAGATACTGTTTGCTTGAAGGATGTAGTTTCCTCATTAGACCAATTGTGCCACAAAATGTATTACTACTAATATTTAATAAGTACTTAACACAATACATATTTGTGTTAACTTGAAAATTTGAGAAAATAGTCAATTAGGAAGAAATTTTGAGAAGAGACAAGGCTACTTTAAAGTTGAAACAAGACTCTTGTAGTTAGTAGTAAATTTTTTATAGTAGTTTGATTTTTTTTCATGAGAAAGTATACCAAACAATTTATCTTAAACAAGAAAAACAGACCACACATACTTCATCATTGCTTGTCACATTTCCACATCCAATTGTGCCTGGCTTTCTGGCTCCGTCCGGACAGATGGCAGTGATGTTAAAAGAGACACCATGTACCTGGTTTTCCATCTGCACTTTTACTTCTGAAATGAGTTTCTGCAGAAACATTGGTTTTAATTACATACTACAGTATAGCAACAAAGCAGACTCGTGCATTATATCATTCTAGATTTAATATTTAACTTAATCAAAGTCTAGCTCCGAAAAAAAGATAAAATGGTGCTTCCTCGTAACAACCCAATTATATTTAAAACATGTAAGAAACATTGAATGATCAGCTGTGTTTAAATGGCTTGATTTTTCACACATCTATGATTACACATTTTAATCACTTTAAGAAATATCTCTTATCCAGTGCTGAAATGATAATTTTTCAAAATCAAACTGCTGATATTTAATGATGAAATTTAAAGAAACATCTTCATAACAAGTGAATTTTGACAGTTTACAGCAGGGAACATAGTTTTGACAAAAGAAACTTGAATTTCAAACGCTTTTGATTTTCATAAAAAGCTAGTGTTTTATAAATATAAAGTTGAAACATATAGTTTTGTGGGGGTGGCATTTCTAAACTGTGGCTATGCACAGGAATCCCCATGCAAACACTATCATACAAGGTTCTCTAAGAAGGGCTTAGGGTTTTATCAAGTCTCCATGCTTGCCTGCATCTGTAATGTTTTTTTCCAAGCCTTAATTCTAAAGCAAGACTTCTTAGGGGGTATAAAACCATGCATGTATTTACACCATCATTTATAGGCTCATTCAGTAAATATCTACTGCATGATGCCATGTATTGGGCACACACTAACATTTTCCATCACAATCTTTCAGTTCCAAAGATAGAGCTATTTTAAATATGTCCTTTAGATATGCATGCATTTGGTCACATAAATCTGAGCCTGGCACATGCAAAAATCCTGAATTTATACTTGCAAACAAAAAGTAACAGAAACGTGAAACAGGCAGCTATGCAAGGAGAATGAGTTGGAGCATGTGGAAAAAACACTTCCAGTAGCTTCTAATTCTTTAGTTAAGTAATTTTACTTCTTCAACGTATCTTTGATAAGGAGATAGGTACCCATTGATGAATAATTAATTGATCATGGAATTCTGATAACATATCCTCTAAAGAAGATGCTTTCCCCAAGTTCATGAATATTATTTGTGTAGACAAGACTGCTTTTAGACACACCCCCACACACATAATTTTCCTCTCACCAAGAGCTCATATACTGCAATCCCAAATAATTCTGGCAAACTAGGAGAAACTTTCAATGGTGTAAAATGATGTGGATATGTATTGATTGTCAGGGCAGAACATGCCTCCCATTGTAGCACACTCAGCATGCCATGCTTGCTGTTCCTCTAAGAGCTCAAACCACTTGGGTTAATGTCTTTGAAGTATCGTGTGAAGACAAATTTCTGCAATATTTTCCATCTTTGTGCTTTGGAAATCAAGGTTCTGGTGAAAGGACAGATTCCATTTCATATCTAGGAGGTGTTGGGAGAGACACTATTTTTCTGATGTATAATACTTCAATGAATTGTGAATTGTTCCTGTTGGGCTTTGAAAACAAAACTCTAAAAGAATTTTAAAGACATACACACATAAAAATAATAGAGTCTTAAGGAGATTGGCTTAGCCAAAGACAATTTTTTTTGAGTTCACTAATATTCTTCTACTGCAAGGTTATACAGAACCACAGTGGGCTAAGGTAGTCGCACATCTGCACAAGGCAAAGAATGTAAGGCCGGACAGTGCTGTCTGCTTTTACTGTTTGAGCCAATGTCTCACTCCTAGCTCCCTGTCTCCTTTTTCATAAGTCTGACACAAAGGTTTAAAAAAAGCTAAATGTGATGGTGTGTGCTTATAATCTTGGGACTCAGGAGGAGGCTGAGACAGCAGAATCAGGAGTACAAGGCTATCCCAGGCTTACCAAACAAGCAGAAAAGGCAGAAAAGAAACCAATTTATGTATTTTGGGATAATATAATGGAGGCACACTGTAGTAATTGAAAGGACTAAATGCATAAACTCCCTTTTCATTTGGATGACTCTTGAGAACAAACTACTGATAGGAATGATATGTTTTCCTTTTCTTGATACAAAATTCTATGGATCTAACATTTAAAAAACGTGTATGAATGTTTTGCCTGCACTTATGTAAGTGTGTGCAGTGCTGATGAAGGCCAGAAAGGGGTGATGGGTCTCCTGGAACTGTAGTTAGAAACTGTTGTAAGCCACCATGTGGGTGTTGGGAACTGAACCTCCGTCCTTCAGAAGAGCAGCAAATGTTCTTAACCACTGAGCTGTCTCTTCAGCCACAGGATCTAACATTTTTTTTATACTAGTGAGAGATGTAATTTAAGATATCCGTGTTCATTTCATTCTATGCAGTTTTCAGACAGTAAAAAAAAATCATCCTCGGCAAAAACAAACCTAGCAAGATTTATTTTCTTTAAAAAATAATATGTTTAAACAGTTTCTTCATTTTCTGCCCTGTGTCTGCTTCCCACCTCTCTGCTTTGAACCCAAGTTGCAAGCAGGTGCTGCCTGAAGACAATTAACAAAGCAGCCTGAGGTTTTTCACAGCTCTGTGGCTCTCTCGACACTTTAATTCTACATGTCAGGCAAGCAGGCAGGCAGAAAATCTGGAGAAGTGAGACTTTATAACTGGCCCATAAATCCATGGAAGAATAAAGCATAGTTTTTGACACCCTATTAAAAAATCAAAGAAAGGAAGATTAATAGGCCATATCACGCAGCTGACAGCAGCTGGGGCATGGAGTAACACCTGGAATTTCATCCTGATGCCTCTGCTTATTGGTTGTGTGAACTATGGTTATTTGCTTACTTTGTTCCTACAAATATACAGTAGTACTACTAATCGCTGCCTGAAAGGTCAGATGTGAGGCTTAAGTGAAGTCATGTATGGAAAGTGACGAACATGAAAAGAAAAGTCAGTATTAGCACATTTTAATAGAGCTTTTTTAATGCAGGAATGATCCAGTTTGAGAGACCAAATGTTCCCTTAAAACATCATGAACAATGACAACATACAACCAATGATCCAAGAGGACAACTGGGAAAGGAAACTTTGGCCTAACTGTTTTGATAAAAAATGATAGTTGACTGAACACTACAATGACTGATCAAGGAGACCCTTACTAAGCCTTCTTAGTAATCTCTATATCATAGAGAGTCTATTCACCCCCTTCAGATTGTTTTTTTAAATAACACCATGGTGGTTTTTGTTTTATTGCTAAATTTGTGATGTAGGAAACTATTCAAATTTTTGTGACAAGCTGGTGACTCATTGAATTTTCAATTTGGAAGGAAACTTGGCTGCTGGACCAGTTTTGGTTCACCTGTCCATGGGACAAATGAGGCACAGAGAACAGAACTGACTCTTCCAAGCATCAGACATCATCGCTGGTTTGTGGTCCATTCAGGGCTAACCCCAGCTAGTCCTACATTCTTCCTGTCACTCCTTGCAAAATGCAGCAGTATTGCTTTGAACCTTGCCACAAAAATGGTAGACTTGGAGAAAATTGTATAGGCTGTACATACATACCTTGTAGGCTTCTACTACTAAATTGTTGAGATTTGCAGCTTTGGATTCTATCTCACCAGCAATGGCACCAGGCAAAAGGGGCAGAAGATCCTGTAAAACATGTGAGTCACAGGTACATAATATGATAGCAGCATGCAAACAGTGGATAATCAAGACATTAAACATTTTGTAGCTATCTGGAAGGCAAGACATTATATGAATGAAAAAATGACAAAAACCACAAGGAAGCTAAGAGAGTTGCCAATCCAGAGAACCTAGAAGCATCAGTGTGTGTGGTCTGTATGTAAATGAGTATGTATGTATATACTGAATTACATGACCTCAAATCCAATTAAAGTTAGCTCAGCATTTCCTAAACTATTTTTAACATGAAAAGTGTTCTGAGGGCAAATAAGCTGATAAAGTTATATGGTTGTTTTCTCCACTTAGAGATTCAAAATGCACATTTGCAAATTATTCAGAATAGGCCTGCAATTTGCAAATACTTTAATATTTATAATTGACATTTCCAGTTCTGTTTTAGTTACTAAACTCTGTTCCTATGTGACATAGATAAATGTTTAATAAGAATATTGTTCTGTGGAATGACACTTTGGGGCATGCTGGGCTGGAAGGTCATAGTTAAGGTGTGAGCTTCATGGAGCTGATGAGTAAGACTATGAGGAGGGACACCAGCAAACATTTCAATCTGGGGAACATTGTCATGGACTATTTCCCCGGAAAGTGACTTAAAAGTTTTGTCCAAAGAATAAGTGAGAGCTAAGCAAGTGATGAGGAAGAATAGCTTCTATGGGATGGAAGCAGAGCAAGAACCAGGCCACCCAGGAAAGGTACAGCCTGAAGAGTGTATGTTCACAAACAATTAGAAGCACAGTGAAAGGACAAGTGCAAGGCAGGAAACAGTCTAGGGAATGAGGCCAGAGAGATGGACAGAGGCCATATTTTCCTATGTTCTATGAGAGACTTAGCTGTTGAAAGCAAAGGATGATTTCAATAGAACATTTTGCTATAGAGAGTATTGTGGATATGTCTGTGATTTCAGTGGATTTTCTAGGTAACCAGGTAGAGAATGGGAGATAAACAAGGTTTATAAAAACGACGCCTGTGAGAGTGTTGACAGCAGGGCTACTGGACTCTGAGCAGAGCTTGTCAGGCTTGGAGAGCCCAGTGAGTCTTACTTTGTACGTAATTCAGTTAATAAAAACCTGATTTTCTATTTTATCATTCAATGGCAGATTTATAAAGGGAAGGATAAACCCTGGTATCAATAACACATGAAGAAACAATAAGCAGTAGAGAAGCAGGAGGCAAAAGACACAAAAAGCTGAATAGAATTTCAAGGTCGGCTGTTAACCTTAAAAGTTAAGAGCCCAAGATTTGAGTCATTAGGAAACCAGACAAGCTTTTAACCTCTCTAAATGTTTGCTCATCTTAAAATGAGCATGTTCATAATACTCCCCTTGTTATGTGTAGCTAATAGGACTGAAAGAATGGCTGTTTCTAAGCTCAGTGTCTGAAAGTTGGCAGGTACTCAGCAAACAGAAGCTGTTTATGCCATTATTCTAGTGGTTTACACCATTCAGTTTGGAATAGAACTAACTCATGTGAATGTCAATTTGCTATTATTTTAAAAAATGACTACATGGTATGTTTATATATTTGGGGAATCAAGGAATTTAAGTTTCATCATAAATTTCAAACAGAACAAGTGATACATTTAAAATTGCACTTTCAGGTTGAAAGCATTGTCATTAGGTATGAGGTAAACTCGTGAAGGAAACACTAGCTTTGTGGAAGATGGAAATGAGCTTCAGAACTGTTTTTTTTGAAGTCAAAAGAAAATGTGGCTGCTCAAAGGGCTCAAAATAAATAAGTAAATAAGTAAGTAGGTAAGTAAGTAAACAGATAGATAGATAGATAGATAGATAGATAGATAGATAGATAGATAGATAG
>CABHPH010108200.1:0-42462 GCA_902168325.1 Peromyscus nudipes | reverse complement strand
AGAGAGAGAGAGAGAGAGAGAGAGAGAGAGAGAGAGAGAGAGAGAGAAAGATTCTTGAACTAGGAGATACTATTGTGCTTCAGTGGTTGAGGCCCAAAAGAACTAGCAGAATTCTGACTATATGCTGTCAGAATTAAAGGAGTAAGAAGTCCAGGACCAAAGCAACCAAGATTAAGCATCTTCTTTTACACGTGTCCTGAAACACAAATGCCAACCCACTGCTCTGAAGAAACAATATACTAAGAAAAAAAAGGAGTATGAAGAATAAGCTAAACTTTTGATAAAGATAATGAAGAAAGCCAAAGAAAAACACTATGAAGAGATTGCCAAGAGACGTGTGCTATGCTCACTAAGAGAGCTTCTACTTCTAAGTCTGAGTCCAGCCAAAAATATGAATTGTTCAACACCTACATAACTTGGTGACCATGAAGAAGTCCATATGGAGTCTTCACCCTTACTGACTAGTGTTCATGGTACTGGAAGGTACTCTGCACACTACCAAACTAAAAAGGTAAATGCCAACCCAGCTACAAACCCAGCAATCTACAATGGTGACCTGCCTACAAGATGCACTAGTGCAATAGTGGTACAAAAGTTTTGGGAGTAATCAACAAATATCCAACTGTAATAAGTCCCATTCCATAAAGTGGAACCCAACACCTACACTGCCCAGGTGGCCGAGAACCTGAGACTAGGTAGGCCATGGATCTAGGGGAAACCCAAATACTAATGTTCTGCTAAAGGAATGTAACAATAAAATGATTCCTAAAGACATTCTGCTATACTCAGATCATAGACTATCATCAAAGAAGCTTCCTCCTACAGTAGATAAGAACAAACACAGACCACAACTTGACAATGTGCAGAGAGTGAGACACCTTGGAACATTCAGTCCTAAATGGGATATCTCCATCAACTCCTTCCCCTAAGGGCTCAGGGAACCTTGCAGAAGAGGAGGCAGAAAGAGTTTAATAGCCAGTGGGAATGGATGACACCAAGAAAACAAGGCCTTTGAGACACAACAGAACTGACACACATAAGAACTCACAGAGACAGTGACACCATACACAGAGCCTGCACAGATCAAAGCTAGATGGGGTCCCAGTGCTGATAGGCAGTGTAGACACAAGCCCCTATTGGTAACCCAGAACCTATTTCCAATTAATGAGCATTCACAAAGGAAAAATTAGTTTTCTCCAATGGAGTCTCACTGAGCATACAAACCAGAGTTAGGGTCAGGCCACACGCCCAGCACTAGATTGCCACCACAAAACAAACTCAATGGTATTTTTGGAGCTTTTTGACTCCCAAGGCTTTGTGTAGGCATTATTTTCCCTTACAGATATTTTATTTATATGTTATGGTTTCTAATTTTGTTTTTATGGTCTTCTGTGTAGGGAAGTTAGGGTGATCTGGGAGGTGGGAGAGGAGAAACAACAATCAAAATATATTGTATGAAAAAATATGTTTTCAGTTAAAAAAAAGAGTCTTTAAGAGTAACAAAATAAATGATCAGATCATGGATCACCAAAACAAATAAATGAATAATAAAAAATTGTTCTTATTCTGATATTCACACAGCACCTGAATGGCAAGAGAATCTCTGAAAGGTGGGATGGAACTGAGCATCAGTAGTTTTGCAAACATCCCCAAGTATGAGAATTACTAAGCCTCAGAGAAAAAGAAAATTTCTTCCATTTTCTACCATTGACTCGACCTCACGATTTTAAAATTTACCATTTTTTTAAAGAAGAGTGAGTGGGAAGATTGTAAGAGCCAAAAGATGATGAAGTTTACTGGGAGTTGTGTCACCTAGTAGCATCAGAAGCTACTCTGAATGAGTCTCGCCAACATGACTACCCAAACCTGAGCTGAACAAGAATGACACCAATAGACATGCCAAACTGGAGGGGGAAAGGTCCGTGAGGCCTCAACCCAACACAAAGAACTTGAGGCAACTGAAGAAAGCTGGGAGCAGAAGAGGTAGTCTTCATTGGGGAAGAACACACCAATTGGTTGTCTAATAACAAATGAAGAATGACACCAATAGACATGCCAAACTGGAAGGGGAAAGGCCCATGAGGCCTCAACCCAACACAAAGAACTTGAGGCAACTGAAGAAAGCTGGGAGCAGAAGAGGTGGTCTTCATTGGGGAAGGTTGTCTAATAACAAATGATCAGTCTGAAAACATACATTAAAAATAATATTATGTGGACTGAACAGATTATATTTAGGAATATATGTGTATATAAATCTATGCATAACATAACAAAAAGAGGCCATGAATTTGAAGGAGAGCAGGGAAGGGTATATGGGAGGCTTTGGAGAGAGGAAAGGGGGGAGGGAGAAATGTTGTAATTATAGTTTCAAATTTTTAATTACCCTTTTTTCTTTTGTTTTTGAGACAGTGTCTCATCACTAATGTAGTCCTGGCTGGCATTGAGCTCCCTCTGTAAACTAGGCTAGCCTTCAGCTCATAGAGCTGAGCTTAAAGATATGTGCCACCACACCTGGCTAAATTTATGATTTTTACTCAAGAACACCCCACAAACTTTCATTCCAAGTTGAAGTGCCATATAATCTACAGCATTTGCAACATCATAAGCCTAAGAATGAAGACCCTTAAGGATCATTCTCGTTACAACAAAGAGTGAATGGACAATATACATGAGCTGCCAGTCAACACATTCCCCAGTTAATTGATGCAAACAGAATCCTTTTTCCATCCTCTGACTAGCCTTACTGCAGCACATAGCTGCTCTCTCCCATTTCTACAGAAGTTGCTACTCTTCAAAGCGCTCCAATTCTCTTCTCCCTTGGGGTGTCTCCTGGTTCCCACGCTGAGCCCGACCGATTGTGACTCACTAAAGTGTTTACTCTTTTTGTTCTTTTTTCAGTTTGCCTCCTGGTCCCCTTGATGTTAACTGGCTTCATTTCCTGGTTTGTTTTTTTTTTCCACTTTGGAATTAAATGCACACATAAAATAAAAGTAAATGGAAAACCCAGACAACCATCCTGTTTGGGGCCACAGCTGTGGTTTTGGAGGTCCTAGTCCACCAGCTCACTTGTCCTTGCACCTCCCATTCCCTGGATGGAGGCTGTCCTCACAGGCTGAGGTGTCAAGGTTGACCTGCTGCTCTCTGAACTGGCAGTTAGTTTTCCCTCTACTGAAGCACATATTTTGCTGCTTAGGAAATAGATTTGATGAAATTTAAATGAAGAATTTGGCCCAGTTTATGTGGAATGTAAGTCTTTGACCTTGAATGCCCCCTTTCCTCCAGATTCTAGATATGACAAGATACACATTTGCTTGTTGGTGGAGAAGAAATGGTAAAGAGGATGAGTTATGGGCAACTGTTTTCATGTGTGGAATTTGGAGCCAGAGATACTTATTTTGTTTCAATTCATAATTTAGGTCAAAACTCCAGGGTCATAAACTTGAACCTCAGAAGTTGATTATATATGTTAAATGAGATAACAAAACATATGTAGGAAATGCTGTTCACTAAAGAGTCAATTGCCTTCTTTGTTTAAGGGTTTTCTGACAATGTATTAGTGGACATCATCTTGTTTAGAGAGATTGAAAAGTTTTTTGATTCTGCTAGCTCTTTTTGGACCCCAACCACCAAGGCACAGTAGTATTTTTCAGTCCACGAACATCCTTCCCTCCTTTTTTTTTTTTTTGCAATAATCAAGTTTAGAACACTCAGGTTGGCATCCACTAACTATTACAGGAAAAATTCTGGATTTACTATACTTTCTGTTATAAGAAAATAATCCCAAGACTGAAGAGACTGAGATAGCAGGGGAAAACATTTGAGGCCAGCCCTAAGTACATAGGAAGATACTGTCTGAAAATAAAACTAAGCACCCCAATAGCCTGTGATCTCAGCACTTGGGAAGTAAATACAAGAGAATTAGAAGTTGAAGATTATCATCAGCTACATAGTCAGTTCAAGGCCAGGTTTGGCTACAAAAGACCCTGTCAAAGAAGAAGGGGGGAGAAGGAGGAGAAGGAGGGAAGGAGGAGGGAGAGGAGGAGGAGGCATAACACACACACAGAGGGGAGGGAGTACAACTTGGTTGAATTTACCAAGTCTTACCTAGTACCCTACTAACTACATGCCAGGCTTGCACCATACAAAAAGAGAATAAAACCTAACATACTCTGCTAGATAGCTCTTTTAGAACTCAGGTGGGGAGAAAGGTTACATACATTCAATCCTGCCATAAATATGAGGGACTTGGGTGATGGTTCAGTTTATAAAGTGCTCATCCAAAAGGCATGAGTACCTGAGTTCAGATCTCCAGCACCCATGTGAAAAGCCAGGCATGGTGATACACATCTGTTATTCTTGTTCTGGAGAGGTAGAGACAGGAGGATCCCTAAGGCTCTATGGATAGCTAGTCTTGCTGATTTGTTGAGTTCCAAGTTCACAGAGAGACACTTGTGTCAAAAAATAAAATAGAATGGGATAGGGAAAGATGCCCGCTAAAATCTGTCCTCCACCTGAACACACATGCATGAATACATACACACACACAGCATAAACATTGGGCAGTTAGTTAACAAATAGTGGTTTCAGTCTGCTGGAATGATTGCTGTGGCCTCAGGGAGCTGTGGAGGCCTGTGGGGGGGGGAAGTGGGGGGTGAGGGGTTCAAGGACTTAGGACAGATCAGAGTTCCTGACAGGACAAACATCACAAGGCCCCTTGAGGTTAACACAGGGCTTGACTAAGTTCTGATGCCTGCCAGTGTTGGTAGCTTAGGGAAGGGAGTCAAAACACTTCTCTTAGGTGCCCAGCTTGGTTTGAGCACTAACTTGGCATGTAATAAATTCACAGATGAGCATACAAACCTAATATAAATCTCACATGACATGGAGGTTCTTGAAGGAAACAAATAAAATACCCAGAGACGTGTAAAAACCAATGTGATCATGCACTGGGCGGAACAGAAAGAGGATCTTAGGGGAAAGTCACTATATTATATGGGAGGCTAAAGCAAAGGAATCATTTTAAGTGTGTTTGCTTAGGATTCCCCTGGCTAGGGTTCCCAATGGAAAAATATTTCCTTTCTCCTGGTAACAAGAAATGTCTTTCCACCTGAGGTTTTCCCTCTTGTTTTCAGGGGGAATTCGGGAATTAAAAAGCCTTCTTGTGTCTGCTGTTTTTCAGATGCCCTCAGTCAAAGTAATCTTTATGTCATCTTAGTGAGGTAGCATAGTGCACCACATTTCAGGTGCATTTTGCAGGAAGCACACTGTCAAGACAAGGAATATGGTGAAACAGTGGGAACTGTGGACTTCTTAGCTGCCTCTGTTCTGCAGACCTGGGTCAAGAGCTAGAAGTAGATGGCCATGGAGAAGGGCGAAACATTATGGCTAATTGTACTATTAGGACACTATGCAGGCAGCAGGAGAGGTTTGCAAATGTGAAATGCAGGAAAAATGTTAGATACAGGCTTAAGCCACTACAGGCTCTGACATTTGGCATTTTATTTATTTTCTTTCCAGACAGAACACTAAAAATCCAAACTACCTGATAAAACTAAACAAACAACACAAAATCCAAACAATCCTGAACTGTCCACAGATTCTTCAAGGTAATTGTCATATTGATCCCTGTGACGACAGTAAAGACATATTCACACATTGCTCAACTCTCTCTCCAGCCACTCCTATTTTCTCTGTGACTTCTCACAGCTCAGCTGTTTTTCTGCACTCCACTGCCCCTTTGTTCTGCTTGCAAATCATGTGATTTGATTTTTAAAACTCTTTCTCTTTCATCTTCGCAAACCGTGAAGACTTATTACCACCTCTTGTTTGGAACTTTGTTTAAAATGAAACACTAATAATGAAGACCTCCTGCAAAAGTCATTCAGACGTCGTTTACAATCGCATACTGAGAAAACTGGGGTTGTTTCCCCAGCAGCCATCCCAAGCTTAGCTCTGAAAGGACAGACAGGAATGCATAAATTGTGATGTAGGGTTCTGTGATAGAGGACAAAAACGGTACACAAGAATCAAACAGCATGAGTTAAAACCTGCTTCAAAAAGATTTGCATCACACCTCAGGCACCGGATTCCCAGAAGCCTGCCCATAGACCAGGGACCGATCCGGTCCCCCTGCCTGGGTGCCCCCCAAACAGTTCGAGCCAAACAACGGTCTTCTGTATCCAGAGGATGTGAGGATGCGGAGTGGCTTGGGAAAGAGGGCTGGGGGGTGGGAGGAGGGGGGAATCTGTGGATAGTATGTGAAGTGAGTAGAAAATTTCTTAAAAAGATTTGTGTATGAATAAGTTTATTAAAAAATCAGTTGGGGGCCAGCCAGGTGGTTCAGCAGGTAAGAGCACTTGTTGCCAAATCTGGTGACCTGAGTCCGATCCCCAGAAACCACATGATGGAAGGAGAGAACCAACTCCAAAAAGTTTTCCTCTGACCTCCACACGTGTCATGACACATGAACACATAGAGACATAGAGGCACACAGACACACAGACACACACACTCACACAAATAATAAATAAATAAATACAATAAAGCATTTCTTAAAAAAAAAGAGGTTGGGAGCTATAGATATAGCTCAGTGACGGAGTGCTTGCTTAGCATTTGCCAGGCCCTAGTTTCTATCACCAGTGCCACAAATTAATAATAATGATAATAAATGTTTTCAGTCAACACAAATAATCCTCTTCCACCTTTAATAATCCAAAGACCATATTTGATATAGTATTCTCCAAATATATGTGTGCATTTGTGTTCCTTGTTTATCTTCAGTAGTCAAACAATAAAGGCAAAGCATTGTTGGCGTTCTGAGGACACTATTTCCTTAACGGAAAGCAGAACTGCCAGTGTGTCACAAAGCAGACAAGGGAGCTCACTCGATGATGAAATCATGCTGACTCAGTTGTCTCAAAAGTCAAATGGACATTTGTGTACAACCGTTTTAAAAGTTAAGTTTAAGCTGGGTGTGGTAATGCACTCTTTCAATCCCAGTACTCGAGAGGCAGAGACAGGGGAATCTCTTGTGAGTTCGAGGCCAGCCTGGTCTATAGAGTGTGTTCCAGGACAACTAGGGCATTTGCACAGAGAAAGTCTATCTTGAAAAAACAGTTAAGCTTACCTGGAGATCAGCTTGCTTTCCAGACAAAGTTGTGTAACTGGAACGGTGTGATCACGATTTAAAATGTATTCCAAGCATTTCTGACTTCTAGCTATGCTGTGTGAGGAAAGGCTGTGCTTTTGACCCTCTACATTTCCCCCTTTAGAAATGGGACACACTGGGGCTGGGTGTGCCCCTCAGTAGTAGAGGTCTACTATAGTATGCATCCTCAGCACCATTAAATGAAGGAACAGAAGGATGAAGGGGAGGAATTCATTAGATTTCCAGGAAGTAACATTAAACTGAGAATTAAACCGGGTATAGTGGCACATGCTTGTAACCCTAGTACTCAGGAGGGCAGAGATGGGAAGATCACAAGTTCCTGGCCAACCTGTGCTACATAGTGAAACATTGTTTAAAAGGAAAGAAAAAAGAAAAGAAAAGGGAAAGCTGAGAGCTAAGGAAGGGGAGTTAATTAAGTAAAGGGAATGGAGTTCTTCAAAGGAAATTATATTTAATGAACAGTCATTGAAGGACTGAATCTCTTTGAGTCATCAAACGCCAGCTCCATGGGTGAAAGGATCCTCCAGAACTGGGGGCACAACTAGGGGAGTGGAAAAAACAGAGGGGCAGCTTTCAACTTTCAAGTTCATTAAATCTCCCAATAAATAGAACTTTGAAGCAAAGCTTAGAGCCACCATAGAAAGGAACTTCTCCATCACGGAATATAGCCTAACACCGCCAAATGGAAGTCCTGCCTTGATGCAATGATTGTACTACTTCAATTACATTCAATTGCTTTTCATACATGCCTTAACTATATACCCTCTCACATGGATTTGGCTAATTAAAATTCCCTTTGGGAGCTGGGCATACTATTGTATATGTCTAATTCCAGTACTTGGGAGGCTGAGGCAAGAATCAATAATACAAAGACAGCCTAAGTTACATAGTCAACTAAAGGCCAGCCTGAACTATATGAGACTCTGTATAAATAAGCAATAAATATCAAACCAAGGTTTTTGAAGTTATGAAAAGATTAGCTTTGTCTCTGCTCACCAAAGAACTGTGGATCTAAGAGGCTGGAGAGATGGCTCAGTGGTTAAAATTACTCACTATTCTTCCAGAGGACCCAGATTTGGTTCCAGCACCCACATGAGGACTTACAACTCCAGTTCCAGGAGAGCAGACCACCAGTGCCAGTCATTCACATGGTGTACCTATAAACATGCAAACAAACACACATTAAAAAATCAATAAAACTTAAAAAACATGTGAGCTAAAACTAACATGATTCTTTTTAAAAATATTATGTATTTATTTATTTAAAGTATATGCGTATTTTGTCTGCATGCGTATCTGTTCAGCACCAGTACGCAGTGGTTCTTTCATCCCACTATGAGGGTCTTTGGGATAGAGCTCAAGTCACTGGGCTGGACACCAAGCACCTTCTTTATCTGCTGAGCCATCTCACCTACCCTGAAACTGACATGATCCTTGACTTCATGGAGTTTCTTATCTAGCAGAACAGATGCAAATGTGGGAATTTCCCAAGTAATCAGCAGGTCACACTGGGAAAAGTTCAGCGAAGGAAGTAGAATGAAAGAGGTGAGATGATGACACTTAAGTTCAAAGCTAAGAGGCTCAGAAGGACCACAAAAGCAAAGCCTCTTTATGACTTCTTGACTTTCTTTCTCCTGGTCCCCTTTCCTTATAAGGTAGGACATAGAAAGTAGAATCTCTCCTCCCCAAGGTGAGATAGAGAAATGAAAACCCTCTCCCGCAAAGCCAGCCATTAAACCTAGATGTGTTACTGTGAATTCTCTGCTTCTATGTGGTAAAGCTGGCCATGAAGACAATCTCTGACATAATCTTGGCTAATGCTAGGGCCATAACATTCTCATTCTAGGGCTGGTGAGATGACTCAGTGAGGAAGGGAGCTTACTATCGAGCCTAACAGCCTGAGTTTGAGCCCTGGAATTTACATGATGGAAGGAAAAGCCCCTCAAGTTGTTCTCTGTTCTTAACGTAGATGCTGGGGCATAACCCTAACCTATCTACCACTCCATCCTACCCCACTCCATCACCTCAACAAAACCAAATGATTGTAGAGTCGAGTGTGGTGGCACGAGCCTCTAATCTCAGCATTCAAGGAGGCAGAGGCCGGCAGATTTCTGTGAGTTCAAGGCCAGCCTGATCTACAAAGCAAGTTCCAGACCAACCAGCAAGGTCTATACAGTGAGACCCTCAAAAATAGCTAGCTAGCTAGCTAGCTAGCTAGCTAGCTAGCTAGATAGATAGATAGATAGATAGATAGATAGATAGATGAAATATTTCCATTCTAGAAGGGATCCTACTCTGTACCCAGAAGAAAGAAGAAAGAATATTGCACGAAAAGAGAAAGTATCTGAATGGGCAGGACTTGTTGGTGTCCCCCTCATGAGAGTATCTACCACTAGTTTGTATCATTTTTGTTCATCTATAGTTATATGTTATTGTACTTCATCTAATTTAAACATTAACATGGGTCTTGTGTTGTGGTAGATGCCTATAAATCTCCGCACTGGAGTTGAGGTGGAACAAGGCAATAGGATTACATGTTCAAGGCCTGCCTGAGCTACATAGTGAGATTCTATCTCAAAAAAAACAAAACAGAGAGAGAGAAAAAAATAGGTAGTTTTCCTCAGGTCTTTGGGTCTTCAGTTCTCAAGCTCTTTCACATGCAAAAGTTTAGTTTAAACAAGTTTGTTCTCACCATGTGGGAGGAAGAAGGAGGATCAAAAGTTCAAGGCCAACTTTGACTACTTGAGATGCCACCTAAAAGTGCAAAACAAACGAAAACAACAAACCCCAAGACTCAAATCCAAATATACTATGGTTTTCTCTTGTTTGGCTTTTCGTTTTTTTATAGGGAAGTCTTATGTGACACTTATGAATGATGCATAAGGGAAGGTCACACCTCAAGCCTACTTTTTTTCCAGTGGCCCCTTCATGGAAGTTAGAGTGAGTAGTATTCAGTGGCTGTTGTTCCAGAAAAATCATGTAGTGCTCATTAAAAATAAGCTCTCAAAGGTCATCCTTAATAGAATTGACTAAAGAAACAAACTGTTCTAAATCTGTCCCATATGACCTGGATCATATGAACTGAAAGGCTAGTTTTAAGAGGTAAATCTCAATTAATTATTGTCTGGACCAAAAGATTGTGGATATTTCGTTAAAAGAAAGATATTTTTTTTAAAAAAGACTTTTTGTTGTTTCTTTGCTGCTCATAAATGTCAACTTTAAAACATTGCTTCCTCTCTCTTAATCCAAATCTTGGTAAGATATTCTTTCTCACAAATCACTGGCAGGAAATCCCTACATTTAAAAAGGTGTGCCGATGGTGTTTTCCCACTGAGCTGCAGTTAAAAAGAATAATAAACCGTGAAATTCAAACCTAGGACAATACACCCAGAAAAACACCAACACAATAACATGGTCTGCAAAACTTGTTTAGCAAGTTTCAGCTGGAGGTTAATGAAAACCTGCTTGGAAACACAGCCTGCAAGGGACCTATCTACTGAGACTGTTCTCTCCAGAGCTTTCCCCTCCCCATCTCCCTGGATTCCAGTGGAAACATCGCCTCAGCATTCCATTTGGTCTGGATAAGACCACAGGTCTGTGACCAAGGCATAGCCTCCCTGACCTCCACCTCCATCCCGGTGGAAAAATAGGAGAGGAGACAGAGGGAGAGAAGGAGAGAGGTGGAAAGATAGAGGGAGGGAGGAAGGGACAGAGGGATAGGGATAGTGAGACAGAGACAGAGACAGATAGACAGATAGACACAAAGAACATCATTTAGCAGTTTCAATCCTCTGGGAAGTGGGGTGGGATTTAGGTGCCTGTCTGGGAGTTAGAGGCTGGGAGAATTTTCTCGAGCAGTTCAAAGTCTCCTTTGTCTTTTGATACTTTGGATTGAACTCCAGGGCCTGGCACATAGTTCTACCAGTGAACTACACACCCAGCCCATAAGTCTTTAGGTTGAAAGGGATAGAAGTAAGTGACATCATTCTGGACAGAAATCAATAGAATAGGAAAAGGTGGAAATGCAGCCCGATGTAACTGGCCTGTAAGAAAATATTTAAATGGTAGAATATTCTCAAATTTTAGCTGTATATTCTGTCAGAAGTTACCACTATTATTCCTTTTGTCCAAGCTTATTCAGAGTGACAGTTAGCTAACATCCTCCTGGTGGTGGACAAGCATTTGGGAGATGTGCAGGAAACAAGGCCCGGTAGAATTATAACATAATGCTATAACAACATTGCTCAAGATTACCTCAGGGCTGCCAGAGTACATAATAACCATCTCACTGACAGGCATTTGGATGATTATTAGGGTTGGATCTTGGCTGAGAATCAGTCTTGAAGCCAGAGGAACTGGAAAATGATTTTTGTTTTTTAACTCCTTGGATGCTTTTGTGGATCATTTAGAGAAAAAGATAAAAGAAATTTTGTGTCTAATACCAACACTCAGATATAATTCAAGAACATGAACACAAGGTAGGATGGTTTGCTTGTCTGGCCCTGAGGATAGTCTTTAGCAGAAAACTAAAACTTTCTTGCAGAGTCCTCAAATGTGGAGGTAGGAGGTCCACATTCCACCTGGTGCCTCCAGCCTTGTAATACATAAGCAAAAGTTTTTCAAAGAAAGTTTCTCAGTTCTAAAGCACTAGCAGTATTTGATGACAAAAGGCCACCATGGGCTGACGTGGTTCCTAAAGTATATATGGATTCCTGCTGCCACTTTTCCTTTGTTGTGGTTCTGAGGGCTTATTTATTAATTTTAATTTGTTTCAGTGAAAAAAATCTTCATATAATGTATTTTATTCAGGTTCTCCCTCAGAAAATTCCTCCCAGATCCTTCCCACCTCCATACCCACTCAACTTTATGTTCTCTCTTAAAAACAGAAAAAACTAAAAACAAGAAATACACAAAAACCACAAAATTCAAAATAAAAATAAATAAGCAAAAGACTGATAAAACAAAAAAATACAAAAGCAAAGCAAAATGAGACAAAAAGACTACAAAATTACTATTGAGTTTGTTTTGATTTGGCACTTCTTGGACATGGGGCCTGCTCTGAGGAGTGGCTAATATACCCAGTGAGACTCCATTGGAGAATACTGATATTTCCTCTGCCATTGGATATCAATTGTAGATAGCATCTTGGTTTGGGGCAGGAGCCTGTGTCCACTTCCCCATCTCAGTGCTGGGACTCTATCTGGCATGGACCTGTGCAGGCCCCGTGCATGCTGCCACAGTCTCTGTGAGTTCATATGTGCATCAGTCCTGCTGTGTCTGGAAGATGCTGTTTCCTTGACGTCTGGCTCTTATAATATTCCACCTCCTCTTTCACATAGTTCCCTGAACCCTGATGGGAAGGGTTTGATGGAGAAATCCCACTTTAGATTGAGTGCTCCAAAATCTCTCACTTTCTGTACATTGTCCAGTTGTGGGTTTCTGTGTTAGTTCCCATCTGCTGCAAGAAGAAGCTTCTCTGATGATGGCTGAGTGAGACACTGATCTATGGGTACAGCAGATGTCATTTTATTGCCATGTTCCTTTAGCATAATAATAGTACTAGATTTTCCCCTAGGTTCATGATCTATTTAGTCTCAGGTTCTTGGCCACATGAGCAGTATCAGATATGGGTTCAATCTCATGCACTGGGCATTGTACCCAATCAGAAAGTGGTTGATTGTTCCCATAACATTTGTGCCACTGTTGAGCCAGGATATTTTGCAGGTAGGTCACTGTTGTAGGTCACAGGGATTGTGACTGGGAGATATTGATAATTTCCTTTCTCCTCCTGTACCATGCAGAGTACTTTCTGGCACCAGGAATGCTAGTCAGTATTGGTGAAGTTTCTAGTTGGATACAAACTGGACTCCTCCACATTTGTAAACATAAGTGAGCATTCTTCTCAGCGGTAAGAACTTAGCATCAGGTTGTGAAATATAACAAATAACCTTGACAATAACTTGCAGTTTGGGGGGTTTCTATGTGACCCATTTGGCCAAAAACTCCACAACATGTGATCCATTCCTGGCACTGGAGTTTTACTCAGTGGCATAAGATGTTTAGATAGGGAATTGACTCCCCTCTTATTTGGTGACTCTATTTAGATTCCTGTCATATATGTGTGTACTTTAAGAAGCTTCTACAGTAGTAGGTTTCCATATGTTTTTTCAAAAGGCCCTTAGTGTTAGTTGCCCCTCCCCCACATTCCCTACTTTATCCTTCTCTTCTGTCTCCCTCCCTACTGAATTCTATTCTAGTTTCCCCTTTGTTTCCCCATAACAATACATTCTATTTCCCCTTCCCTGGGAGGTCCTCCCCTGCTGCACTGATCCCTTTCTCTATGGGTATTCAGACTGTAACACACCTATCAAAGGCTTAAAAGCTAACAACTACATAAAAGAGAAAACATACTGTTAGTTATTTTTACGATGTTGGTTATGCTACGGCGCTGCCCCTCCTGGCTGGTCGCCGCCCGCGGCGGCCATGCCGGCGGAGGAGCGTGCTGATTAAAAGAATCATAACCATGGTTAACCTTTAGAGCTTTATTGGGAGGGGGAGAGGGAGAGAGAGAAAGAGAGAGACAGAGAGACAGAGGGGGGGAGGGAGAGAGAGAGGGGGCCCGACGGGAGAAAGGAGCGGAAAGGAAGAGAGAGAGGGAACAGAGCGCCCACCTGCTTTTTAGGCTGGGACACCGGCGAAGGCTGAGGACGTAATTAAAGACCAAACCCTTACACATACAATGTCTGTCATTTTGGGTCTGGGTTACCTCACTCAGGATGATTTTTTTTCCTAACCCCATCCATTAGCTATGAATTTCATAATTTCATTTTTAATAACTGAATAATATTCCATTGTGTAAATATACCATATTTGTATTATCCATTTATCAGTTGATGGACATCTAGGCTGTTTCCAATTTCTAGCTATTATGAATAGAGCAGCAATGGACACAGATGAACAAGTATGTCTGAAGTATGGTGTAGAGCTCTTTGGGTATATGCCCAAGTGTGGTATAACTGGATCTTGAGGTACATCAAGTCATATCTTCTTGAGAAAAAAAACTACATTTATTTTCTTTTTTTTTTCTTTTATTCTTTTTTGGTTTTTCAAGACAAAGTTTCTCTCTGTAACAGCCCTGGCAGTCCTGGAACTCTTTCTGTAGACCAGGCTGACTTCATACTCAGAGATCCACCTGCCTCTGCCTTCTGAGTACTGGAATTAAAGGTGTGCACCACCACTGCTTGACTGCTTGGCTACATTTATTTTTATAGTGGCTGTACAACTTTACACTCCTACCAGCAATAAATAATTGTTCTCCTTTTCATGTGTGCTCCCCAGCATTGGTTGTCATTTATTTTGTTGATCTGATATAAGATGAAATCTCAAAGTAGTTTTAATTTTCATTTCCTGGTGGCTAAAGATGCTGAACTTTTTTTATGTACATTTTCATTTTGTATAAATGAGTGTTTATCCTGCATGCTTGTCTGTACTGTATGCTTGGAGTACACTCATAAGCAAGAAGAGTGCTAGAGAGCTCTTAGATCTGGAATTATGAAGAGTTGTGAGCTGTCATGTGGGTGCTGGGAACCAAACACTGGTCCTCTTGAAGAGCAGCGAATTCTCCTAACCACTGAACTATCTCTCCAGCCCCTCCTGCTTATGTGTTCATAAAATACAAGTCCTACTTCCCTATCCTTTACCTTCCTCATGCGGAAGAGAGGATTAAATGACACAATCCACATGTAACATTTGAGATGTAGAAAGTATCCTACAACTTTTAGATTTTTTTCAGGCATGGTAATGCACACCTATAATCCTAACACTTGGGAAGCTGAGGCAGGATTGCCACAGGCCTGAACTGCATAGTAAGTTCAAACCCAGCCTCGGCTATATAGTGAGACTGTCAAGGAAGGAAGGAAGGAAGGAAGGAAGGAAGGAAGGAAGGAAGGAAGAAGGAAGGAAGGAAGGAAGGAAGGAAGAAGGAAGGAAGGAAGGAAGGAAGGAAGGAAGGAAGAAAGGAAGATTTTTAAGGTTCTTTTTTTCAATTGGATTATGAATATTAAAATGGAAGTTTCTTGAATGATATTAAATTTGATTTCTATCTCTGTTTTGTTCTAAAACAGATTTCTTTGTCACATGTACTTAATAAATTTTTATGAAATGGACACTGTGCTATGCAAAGATTGGGGCCCTGGTACAAACAAAGATTATGGAACACGGTCCCTGCTTCCTAGAATACTTATAGTCAGGAAAAGTAAATATTTTTGTTCATTCATACTGTGGGCAGGCTATTTTCAGGGAAGAAGAGGACTAACAAGAAAGAAGCAGGGAGAGGCAGTGGGTGAGAGGGAATGAATAAGAACAAAGTATAATGATATATACATATAAAAAGGCCATAATAGGTTGGATGTGGTGGAGCACGCCTTTAATCCCATTCAGGTGGGAGAGACAGGTATGTCTCTGTTAGTTGAGGCCAGCCTGGTCTATTTAGTAAGTACCAGACCCTCCAGGAATATGTAGGGAGACAAAAAAAGAGCCAGGATCCAATTTAAATTTCTTTGACTCAAGTCAAATGTTCAGCAGACCCAAAGTGCTTCTGAACTATGTCCCTTCCAACAAAGAGAACTGTTGTTATGCACTCATTTAGCTGGTTTTAATTTTTTTCTAGTGTTGCCACTGTATTTTGTTTATTTGTTTTTGTGTTTATTTGTTTGTTTGTTGAGATGGAGGCTTTTGATGTAACCTGGGCTGGCATTGAACTATTGATCTTCTTACTTTAGTCTCCAGAGCAGTAAAGGTGTGTGTCCACACACTCAGCTGATTTAGCTGTTTTGAAACAATGTTGTTCTGGATTTGCTGGAAGAAAGGAAACAGTTGAGTACCAGATGGAAGGCAGATCTGACCTACACTCTGGAACATTCCATCAGTAAGCCTGAAGTGAGTGCCCCCCTTCAGAGTCTCCATTGAAAAGGATCTCCCTGCTGTGCCTCTGACATTATCAAAACAGAGAGCTGTGAACACCACCTGCTCTCAACAAATGTTGTTTCCCCATGGGAACCTCTGAAACTCGAAATGACCAAGCCATTGATGTCAGGTTTGAGGAAGGAAATGGACAAGATGAGCCTGGGACAACTTAACAGCAGGAAGCTCGCCAAGGCTTCTGAGGTCACTTCCAAAGGACTCTGGAACCAACTTGAAGAAGCTTTCACAGAGCGTTTAGAGAAATCTGAGGTTTGGTATGAAAAATAATGGCCATTAATTAAAATACAGGAATGCTAAGTGTCTAAAAGAAAAAAAAATGTCTAATTGGAAGATGCTAGAGAATGTGGTCATTCTTTTGAAAAGTAGGAAATAAAAGGAAAGAAGTGAGGATTTGTTCTGAGAGAGCTGTACCTCAGGGTAAAAAAACACAGGATGAGGAATGACTGAAATAACTTATCACCATTTTGCAACTCTCTAATGAATCACCGGCTTACGTGTTAATAGTCACTAAGCCCTCTAGCAATTCAAAAAGAAATGTCAACCATCACTGGCCTCTTGATGGGAAAATGTCACCTAACAACAATTCTTGACCACACACAAACACACAAAAGACAAATCTAAATCTGATGAAAAATTACCTCTTCCCTTTCCTGTTTTTGCTAAAAAGGAAAACTGGGACCCCATGCATTACAAGTACACATTTTACCATTGTGCTACCTCTCTGGGCCCCTGATACTTCGTCTTAAACTAATAGAAAAGATAATTTTGCATAATGCTTACTTATAATGTTATCTCTCAAACTTGAGTAACATGAGCCACTTTAAAGGAACTATAATTCTCACGGACCCTCAGTAGTAATTAGAATTATTTTTATGTGACTATAAACATACAACTTGATATGAACAATTTATATCTACTGTTCCCCATACAAGTGTAAAAATATACATTTAAAGATTTATTGTGTGTGTATGCTATGTCTGTGCAGGTGCCCATGGAGGTCAGAAGAAGGTGTCAGAACCCCCAAAATTGGATCACAGGTGGTTGGGAACCACCCAACGTGGGTACTGGGAATTGAACTCAAGTCCTCTGAAAAAGCAGCAAAACTGATAGGCCATCACTCCAGTTCCTAAACCAATATACAGTTACATGTCAATAGAAACAAAACTACTGAGTAAATAAAATTCAAATGAACAACATCGATTTAAAGAGAGGGAAGATGTTTTGCTGAAAGGAAGTTGTTGCTTAGCAAGGATCATGGTGCTGACTGCTGAGGGAGGTATTCTGTGGATTCCCTACCCTTTGGAACATTGGGATGCCTCAGCTTTCCCAAAGTATCCTTCTCTAAAACACTTGAGAAGGTTCTCCATCACGCAGTGTGTTATGATTCACTTGTTCTTTCCTTGGAGACAGCTTCCTGTTAACTTTGTGGTCCTAAGATGGTCAGCATGAACACGATCTGAAAAGGTTACATTTCAGTTATAAATTGGATTCTGGCCCAAGCTGATTACCCAGACTGGTGAGTCTCAGCTGTATCCTCACTTTGAGATTCACATTAAAATATCAGTGAATTAGGGCCAGTGATACAGTAGCCATCAAGTCTGGTGACCTGAGTACAACCCCTGGAACCCGTAGTGTGGAAGGAAAGAGCCAACTCATGAAAGTTAACAGGGAGACTGTGTCTCAATTGATAAAGAAGGAAATAATAATAATCCCTACCTAATAGGGTATTTGTAAGAATTATGTAAGATAATAATGTATGTACTGTTAAACTTAAACGGAGTATGGGGAACAAGCTTGCAATCCTAGTACTTGGGAGACTGAGACAAGGGGGAATCACAAGGTTAAGGCTAGCCAGGATTGTACAGGGAGTCCCTGTCTCAAAAAAGCAAAAAGAGAGTCTGGAGAGATGGTTAAGAACTTTTGGTGCTATTCTAGAGGTCCTGAGTTTTGTTCCCAGCACTTACACTCAGCTTACAACTGCCTATAACTCTAGCCTCAAGGGATTTAATGCCCCCTTCTGGCCTCTGTGGGCACCTGCACTCACATATGTATATACACACATAATACATACACTTAAACCATTACACTTAATGCCTGATTAGAGAACATTAGCTCTTATTAGTTATTGTGTTGATAACTAGCAGGAGGGAAGTTATTGAAACATTTTGTTGGGCATATTAAGACCTCAAAAAGAAATAGGAAATAGGATGGAGGGAGAGGACTATTATGAGGCAGGACATCTATCTGGTGGCCTTTTATAGGTGGGACAACAAATATGTTGATCACGGAAGTGGGTTCAATAAAGGTGTGGGCTGTCAGTCTGAACTTACTGGATTGATGCCAGACTGGAAGCACAAAGAAAAAGGATGAGAAGGAAACACAAGGTCACTCTGAGGTGACAATCCACAGGAAGAGATGATGAGGGAGCAAGGAAACAAGATGGTACTAGTAACACAAATGAGATTTTAGCAGACATGGCTGCCTGTGACTCAGAGAGAGAGAAGGAGAGGTACTGGGAGAGGGAGAAGGGGAGAGAGAGAGAGGGAGGACTAGCAAGAAGGAAAGAGAGGCAGAGGAAATCGAGAAGGAGAGAGAGAGAGGGAGAGAGAAAGGGAGAGGGAGGAGAGGAACAGGGAGAGGAGGCCTGTCACTGTAAGGGATGAAGATAGTTCACTCCTAGCAAAAGATGATGGGTGGTTTCCAGGGCATAGCAAGCAAGCCCCATCAGTCACTGCTTGCCTCAAGGAGCAGTAATTAAGTATCCTCTATTTTGAGCCCTGTTGGAAGCCAGTGGAAAGGAAGGGGTAAGAGAGAGTCTAGAGTGTTCGTGGGTCATAAGGTCAGCTCTTTTCTGAATTGTCTCTTTTGCAGTTCTATGAAAGTGACTCTACTCTCAATCCTTAGAAAGACCAGTCCATGGAATCTAAATATCATGATCTGAGAGTCTGGTTCAAATGATGATAAACCATGGCTCTGTTGTCAATCCTATAGTTTGATCAGTAGTGAGAGGCTTCATAGCTGACTATTCAGAAACAAATACAGCTTATCTCTTGCTTTAATAATATGAAAAATTATGAGTTTTTGTACACCTTTGAGGACACCATAAATGGAGCAAATAAAAGCTGTTTAGAAAAAAAAAGTAAACACCAAAATATCTTGATGTGATAAATGGAAAGTCCATATCTTTGAAATACTATCCCTTTCAAATGATGATGTTGGGCATAATTTTTAGTAGAGATAATTTGAAAGTAATATTTTGGGGTTTTTTAGGTTTATTTTTATTTTGTGTGTTTGAATGTCTTGCCTGTGTGTATGTCTGCATATCATACGAATGCAGTGCTCACACTGGACAGAAGAGAGCATTAGATCCCCCTAGAACAGGAGTTAGAGATGTTTGTGAGCCACCACATAGGTGCTGAGAATTGGAATTTGGTTCTTTATAAGTGCCATCAGGGCTCTTAACCCCTGAGCTGTCTCCCCAGTCATTCTTTTTGCTTTTTTGAGACAAGCTCTCATGTGACACAGGCTGGCCTCAAGCTCACTATGTAGCCAAGGATGACCTTCAACTCCTGGTCCTCCTGACTCTGCTTCCCAAATGCTAGGATTACAAGAATGCACCAACACATTAATCTTAAGATTGTCTTATTTTTTTAATAAAAGGGCTCACATTATAGCCCATGCTGTCCTTGAACTCCTCTCTCAGTCCTTCTAGTGTAAAGGTTATCTTTACAGAACTATTGTTTACACAAACTTGTTTTTTTTTTTCTTTTAGGCTTATCATTTGCATGTTGTTTATTTGTAGATAATTTCCTCATAACCTGTTTTTTAATCCACATATTGACTTCAAGCTTACATATATTAATATCTTTCTCTCTTCCTTCCTTCTTTCCTTCCTTCCTTCCCCCTCCCTCCTTTCCATCCTTCCTTCCTCCCTCCCTTCCTTCCTTCCTCTCTCTCTTTTTTCCTTTCTTTTTCTTTCCTTATTTTTTTGGCTGGGGGAGATGTTTCATGACAAGGTTTCTCATTCTGGCTGTCCTGGAATTCACTTTGTAGACCAGGCTAGCCTCAAAACTAACAGAGATCTGCCTACTTCTGCCTCCTGAGTGCTAAAGTGTGTGCCACCACTGCCCAGCATCAATTTCTTTTTTGAGATGGCTTACTATGCTGCTCAGGTTGACCTCTGTAGCATGAATTGTTAGAAGGTCTTATTAATAAAAACAAACCCAGAGCCAGGTATTGGGGTGAATGCTGGAAGATCAGAAAAGCAGAACAAGCCACAGCTTCCTCACCTCACCAATTCCTCAGCAGATCTTGTTTCCTCAGACTGGAAGCCTCTGAGTCCTCATCCAAATGGATCTCAGCTGAACTGCTGCTCAAAAGCCTAAAAGCTTAACCAGGCTCTAGTTCCTGGTCCTCACACCTTATATACCTTTTTGCTCCTTGCCATCACTTCTTGGGATTAAAGGCGTATGTCATTATGCCTGACTGTTTCCAGTGTGGCTTTGAACTCACAGAGATCCAGATGGATCTCTGCCTTTGGAATGCTAGGATTAAAGGCATGTGCTATCACTACCTAACCTCTATGTTTAATATTGTGGCTGTTTTGTTCTCTGACCCCCAGATAAGTGTATTAGGGTGCACAATATATCAACTACAGACTCATGGGAGAAAAGTTATCCTCCTGCCTCAGCCTGTCAATTAAAGTTACAGGCATGTGTTCCTGTGCCCTGATGTTTTTTGTTATTGTTGTTGATTTGTTTGTTTGCTTTTGAGACAAAGCCGCCTTGTGTAGGCCAGACAGGCCTCAAACTTGAACCCTTGCCTCAGTCTCCCTAGGTGTGCATTACTGGGCCTGGTTCTGTAGCTGTTTGAAAAGAAGTATCACTACAACTGAGTTGAATATTAGATGTACTGATAGGGGTCAGAGTTTCTAGATTTTTACTTTTAAGGGACTCCTCTAAAGTGTGAACCAAAATTTCCCAAGTCTTTCTGTCTTTCCAACACTGTGTCTTTAAGGTGTGAAGACAAAAGATTAGATTGTAACTCACAGGGTTAATTTATTCATATATTTAACCACAGTCAGCATGTAGTTGTTTTCCTCTGAGGCCCAGTTTCCAAAACACAACCTTCAAAATATCTTCCTTCTTCACAAAGCTCTTTGTGTTCAGTTAGCCTTTGATTTTTGCCAGCAGTTCTGTTATTGCCATCCAAGCAGGACCCTGGCCGAGAACTGACTCTGTATGCCTGTTTTCATGACATGATGAGGCACCATTAAACCCCAAAGTGTTACATGAAATGCACAATCACAAGTTTCTATATGGCTGTCTTCTAATCTAGAATGGTGTAACAAAAACTGAGCCAAAGGAATATAGAACCAAATCTGTTTCCATGGAAGAGCTGAGTATTTCCTACTGCTTTGCAGGTATCCTATAACT
Organism: Peromyscus nudipes; assembly: GCA_902168325.1. Lineage (NCBI taxonomy): Eukaryota > Metazoa > Chordata > Mammalia > Rodentia > Cricetidae > Peromyscus > Peromyscus nudipes. The sequence continues at coordinate 20,877 of CABHPH010108200.1, read as the reverse complement.
GCTTTTGGAAAACACTAATCTTGGACACTACTTTTCAGTGATTCTTAACAATGATCATTTTTATAATTGTGCAGATTGGTGAGTTTGGGAATGCAGGTCAATATAATGAGTAATTAAAGTTCACAGATCTAAGAAAACTGTCTTTTCCCTTTGCATTTTAAAGGCCTCTTTTCAGTCCCTGAGAAAAGTATTTGCTTACTTCTCCCTAGTTGTTTGAAAGACTTCTATTGTGTCTTTACTGTAGAAGGACAATATGTTAACACAGTACCTCAAGCTCACCCTCTGCAAATGATGCCAATTCATCTGATTTGCTTGAGACAAACTTATTGTTTACAACTTTTTAAAGTTGCAATCTTCTCATTAAAAAAACAAAACAAAACAAACAAAAAACGGCTTTTTGCTCCTGCTTGATTAGTAGAATGACCCACTTAAGTTTTATTTCAAAAAGCATTTTGTGTGGGATGAGGTCATTGGGGACAAGATGTTTTTTTCCTGATTTTCAGCGTTTCATAAACCCACCTTCACATTTTATTTGTACAACAATGGGCTTATTCATTATGTTCATCACTCAGTTTCTTTCTTTCCTTCCCAACCTACTTTCTCCCCACCCCCTTCTTTATTTTGTGGCACCAGGGATGAAACCCAGTATGTTGCAAACACCAGGCAACCTCTACCATTGACGTTCACTAGCTCCTGAGAACTGTTGAAGGGGTATTTTGATTTTATATATTATTTTGGTTACAAGAAAAATGAGTAAGACGGGACTAGTAAAAATGCTTATGCTGAAAAATTAAATCAAAGAGTAGTTTATTAAAAAAGAATCAAAACAGAAACTCTAAGTACCAGTGTGTACATTGTACACATTTAAATGACTCACAAGAATGAAGTTTTGTTTTTCATATATAGTAAGATCACACCACCTTGTTGTTTATCAAAAGATGTTCAAGAATTCTTCCTCCAAACCACATACATGACTGCCATTTTAAACAGACTGCATTTCAAACATGCAACAACGCCACTGGTAATAAAGCTTTGGAATGGGTGCTCACGCTATTATTTCACTACAAACGAGATAGAAAGCAAGATAAGTTGAGAATTTATTCTAAAGTATAATGGAGGTTGTCATCGTCTACATCAGCACTCCTCACTCCTCTGCTGCCATTTTTAGCAAGTACTCTTTGTCAATCTTGAAGAGCCTCCATCCCTCTTCACTGGACAGGTCAGAAGCACCTCTTCGTTTGTAGAAGTTGATAGATGGTTCATTCCATTCTGCTACCAAGAAGTGCATACTGCTGCAGCGACACTTCATGGCAACCTAGTACAAGAGAGAAAACGTAAGCCCAGTGACATTTCATCTACTTGCCAAGACCCAATTTTGATTCATTCACTACAATAACCCCAAAACTCTTACAAATTCAGAAGCCTAAATCTAGGACAGCTGGGTGTGTTGGGCCACAACTATAATCCCAGCACTAGGGAGGTGGAGACAAGCTTGCGGTCAGCCAGGCCTACAATAATGAATACTAGACCAGCCTGGGGTATACAGTGAAGTGCTGATGAACATACCTGGCTTAGATTCTTCAAAATTTCTGATCCTATACCAAAGCCTAAAAGAAAGCAATACAATTTAACTTAGTCATTTTAATGCCATAGAACTCCGATTTCTCTTTAAACTGCCTCCAATCCCAAATTTAACTGTACCTCTGTAATCACTCATCACAAAGAAGTCTTCAAGATACAGTAACTTGCCAATCCATGGGTCATAGGTAAAATAGTACATGGCGAAACCAACAATGCTGTGTCCTGTAATAAGAGTATCCCATGAGATACAGAGAAGAAAAACAAACCATTCAAGCTGTATTGGCAGAATCAGAAGCCTATCATAGATTTTAAGAAAATATACATGCATGCACCATGGAAACAAGTAGCCATGAATGGGACTGCCTCCTCATGTTTATGCTAGCACAGTGCAGACCAATGATGGACGATCTCTCTGGTCTCAGACATGTATTTGCAAACAGCACACATTAGAGCTAGCTGAAGCTAGGCTACACCTGTGGACTGGCCAGTCTGCAGTCTGCTGGACTCACACTCAGGAAGTGAGAACACTTTCATTACTTGCCAGAGCAAAATTGCCACGGACTTAAACTAAACACACACATTATTCACAACCTAATGACATACTGGTATGTCAGCTTGGCAAAAGTTGGGTTTACACAGCAATTTAGAAGAGGAAATATTTGTAGTATACCCAACTCTTGCTTCCTTACAGTTCGAACACCAGGCCAAAAGTAAAGTTTACTTTCAGAACTTGCCTTCCCACACATACATTTCCAGTTTACTTTCCCCAATTTTTAAGGCAGGAGAAGTAGCAGTAACGAGAAACAGGTGTTATGTAACACCCACGTACTTTTAAAAGCTAACTCATCCCTTGGGCGCTCTGATTACCGTCTAGCCTAGGGAACAGACGTCAGAAGAAAACTGAAGAAAGCATCCACCCAAACAACTTCCCCTTTTAGCCCTCTTCTGACCAGTCAACAAGGGTCATCAAAAAAAATATAAATAAAAATAAAAATTAAAAACAATTAAAAATTGACTCCCTCATGAGGTGTGTCAATTCAATTCCAAATGAAGGCAATGGTTGCAAATTAGACTTTCTAGCCATTTTCTATTTCTTTGCAAACAGACAGGAAGCGAATATAAGTTTCTGATCTACCATGTTTTAAGTGTGTGATAATAGGACCTTACCTCATTTATCATGATCATCTACTTTATTGTGTAAAGGATCTTTTAGTTACCTCCCCGCCCATCCATGTACACAGAAGGGCCATGTACATGGCGAAGCTAGAGACTGTAACCTGAGGATTGGGACAAATTAAAGAAAAAAATGTGATTTAACACAATTACAAAAAAAGGTTAGGTTAGGGTCAAACAAAAACCATTTTTATGAAACTGAATTACAATAAATGACATTATACCTAACTTTTCCGGGTTTCCACAGCAGTCTGATATTTGCTCAAACAGCTCTCTTAACCCGCCCTATTATAAAGTACAGCCATACATTTTCTTTTTCCTCAGTCATTTGTACACTGGCTGGCTGTTATTTCTGGCCAACTTCTCAGTAACTTCTGCCCGTGTAGTCACGGGTTCTGCACTGTAGACTCTACGATTTTGATACAACACTCGCTCTCTCTGGCTTCTAGACAGGGAGAAGGCATTACCTTCAGGGGTCCAGTGCTCTTTAGGCACTTCTGCAACCAGGCAGTGGTAGAAGGGGTGCTCTCCGAAACCATCCTCTAGGAGATCTGTAACATGGGGGAGGAGGAGACAGTGTTGACTTTTGTGTCAGGTCAGACAGCTTGTTTCCTCCCTGCCCCACTCCCACCCCCACCCCACCCCATCCCCACCCCCCGCCACGACTTTGTTACCTTTCTCAGTTAACATTACTTGATCTTCCATGTATTCATATTTAGCCAGTTCCTGGGAACGATACATACAAAAAGAAAGGACAATGAAAGTCCTGTCCAGCCCGGCCAGCTCACAGAAGGGGAAATGGGGCAGGCGGGGTCGGGTGGTGACTGGCGCGGAACCTGACCCGAATTGGGGTTGGCGGGCTGAGAAAAGGGAATTACTGGCTGGGCAACATCTCAGAACCGAATAAGAGGACTCCCAGGGAAACGGAGCCTCCCCACCCTCCGCCCTAGGGAGAACCCGGCCTTTTCCCTACCTTGATCAGTCGCAGGATGTCACTGCAGTCGGAAGCAGTGGCTGGACGGATCTTGAATTTAGCCATTTTCGTCTTTTGCTTTTCTTCCCTTTGCGCACCAGGCCCCTGTACTTGAACAGCAGGAGGAGGTGGTTCCTCATTCGTCTCCCGGGAGCGTCCTCTTCTCAGTCAGGCTGGCACCATGACCCGGCGAACCTCAGAAAAAGACAGAAAACTGGCAGACTTGCTTTGGAAAGCTACGCAGTAAACTGGGGCAAGACCTTGCCTTTTAAGCCCGCAGAAGCTCCTCCCCGGGGTTGTGAGACCGAGAGATCACCACCAGTAAGGCTGCGAGTCCGTGGGAGCACCACCCTCTTTTCTGGGCACGGCCCACTTCCTGGCTTTCTCGTGACTGTGAAACCGATGGCGCAAATCGGGAGGGCGGGGCAGGGCGAGGTGCGCTGGAGCCAGCCTCGAGTCCTCTAGCGGCGCCTGGCGGACCCATCCAGGAAGCCTGAGTGCCCGCATGTGCCCTAGTAACCTTTGTAAATAGAAAATGAGGATTGCCTCTGTGACCCCCGACATTGCTGAGTAAAACAAACTCACAAAGCCTGGCTTTAGGGGATGACAGAAAGATTAGAGCAGCCATTCTCAAAGTGTGGTCCGGAGGTATAATTTTTTCCTTTTCCCCTTTTGTTGTAATTTTCCACAAGCAGTTCTTTGCTGTGAGGTGACGTCATCCTTTTCATGACTAAAGGAGTGTGTGTGTGTGTGTGTGTGTGTGTGTGTGTGTGTGTCTGTATCTTTTTGTTTTGTTTTGTTTTTGAGACAGGGTCTCTCTGTGTTGTCTTGGCTATCCTGGAACTCACTGTGTACAACAGGTTGTCCTAGAATTCACAGATCACAGAGACCTGCCTGCCTCTGCCTCTTCAGTGCTAGGATTAAAGGTGTGTACCACTATGCCCTGCTTTTCTTGTATTCTCTCGAATTTTCTAAGGTCAATTCTTAGGATAAGTCAATTAATTTCCTTCTAGTTCAGTAGTTCTCAACCTGTGGGTCGAGACCTTGGGGGGAGGTCAAACAACCCTTTGTCAAACAACCCTTTCCCAAGGGTCACCTAAGACCATCAGAAAACAGATATTTTTGTTACAGTTCATAACAGTAGCAAAATTACAGTTATGAAGTAGCAACGAAAATATTTTATGGTTGGGGGGGTCAGCACAACATGAAGAACTGCATTAAAGGGTCGCAGCATTAGGAAGATTGAGAAGCACTGTTGCAATGGCTAGATTTAAAATTTCTTTTTTACTTCTCCTTCCTTATTTCCTTCTTAAACAAACCTCTGTTCTTCACTGTGGACTTTCCTTCTGACTGAAGGACATACTTCATAATTTCCTTTAATGAAAACTTTCTTGGTTTTGTGTATTATGTGTGTCATCGTACATTACTGGAGGGTATCTTTCACTGCTAATAGATTTTGAGGTTTGGAAGTGTTCTTTCAGCACACTGATATCTGAGCACCTCCTGGCTTCCTTTGCTGTGGAAAGCTGGTGTGACCCTTCCTTGCTCCAGTCCATGTACTTCTTTTGTTTCCTTCAACGTTTTATTTTGAAATAATTCTAAACTTAGAGTGTGTGGTGATATCACTACTTAATGACTACAAGAATGTGTCTGTCCCTCTGTGTTACGTTTTCTAGGCTTTTCAGAGGTAAGCTCATTGGAGTCCCTAAATTGTAGGTGTCCAGAAGTCAAAATATTTGGGGACAGTGAGGTTTGCATATTCCTGGATCATGTCCACTGGAATAAGTATCCAAGTCTCTAAGGAATGACTTTTCTTTTGCTACAGACTTTCCTGAACAGACCCTGTTGAGAGCCCTGCTTCCATGGCCTTGCCTGGGTTCCATAATCAATCAGGCTTTTTTTTTTTTTTTTTTGTAGTGAGAGAAAGCATCAGATGGTCTCCAACATCAGGTCTGTCCTGTGAGGTGTTGAACTGTTACCACATGGCCACTCCTAACAGTTAGTAAGTGACTTTGTCTTTATTAACTAGTAATATCCTGTATGCAGAAATGAAAGCTGAAAGGCATTTTCTGTTACCCCTCCCACTTTCCTGTGACTCAATGCTTTAGTGAGTCACCATGAGAGCTTATGCAATGTTTTTTTTCCCAAACAGCTTTAAAAATAGCACCCATTCTACATGAGTTAATGCCAGTGATGTCTTTCCTGACATGGATGACCAGGCCCTTCCCTCCTTTGCTTCTATTTAGAATATTGAAGCACTTACAGGAGTTTTGTTGTCTATTTACTGCTAGCAATACATTAGACTTACCTGACTCAGAATCAAGAATAGCTTCCTGCTGAAGCAAAACTTTTGTATTTAGGTTGGCAGTGTTTTAGGATAGTGATTAAGCCTAACATTTAGGAAACTTTTATTTGGTTAATGAGTTAACATTTCAACTTGTTGAATCTTATATGAGGAACTTGGGGATTATCAAAGATCACCAAGTATTAAAACCCATCCTAAAGGTGCATAGTTTACTTTTAGAAATGTGTTTGTAGTTTGCTATAACGGAGTTGAGTCTTTAAGAGAAAGGGAATTCCTATTACTGAGGTGGAAAGATGGGGAAGGTAGAAGGAATAAAAACGGCCAAAGTAGTGGTTTTGGTTCCTTGTCTGATTTGAAGCCTCCACAAAATTCAGTGCTCCAAAGATATTTAGGATATTTCATGTGGACCATGTCCCCAGAAGTCAATTATTTGAAAACAGGTTGTCCCATGCCTTCCCTTTTGTACTGGTTATCTGTTGCCACATAAAAAATCACCACACACTTGGTTGATTAAAATAACACACGTTTATTATTGCAGAATGTACAGTTCAAGAGTCCAGGCATGGCTGCACTGAATCCTTTGCTCATTGTGTCAGCTAAGCTGCATTCCTGCACGGAACAGTCCAAGTCCAAGTTCACTTAAATGATTGACCTTGGCAGTGTTCATCTCTAAACAGATTAATTTTTCATTATGTGTATGCCTTTATGTATGTGCGTGTGTATCTGAATGTGAGTGCAGATACCTGAGAAAGCCAGAAAGCATCAGATACCTTAGAGAAGTGTTCTCAGTCTGTGACTGTGACCTTTTTGGGTCATATATCAGATATTTACATTACAAGTCGTAAAATTACAGTTGTGAAGCAGCAACAAAATAATTCTATGGCTGGGGGGTCACCACAGCATGAGGAACTGTATTTAAGGATCATACCATTTGGAAGGTTGAGGAGCACTGCCACAGATCTAGAGTTACAGGTGGTGGTGATCTGCCTGATGGGGGTGCTGAGATCAGAACTCAGGTTTTCTGAAGAACAACAAGTACTATTAACTAGTAAGCCATCTCACCATGCCCTGTAGTATTCATTTCTTGATTGAAGGCCTTAGTTTCTTGCCGCCTATTAGCTGGAGGCTGCCCTCAACTCTTACAGGCTGCTTAGGGTTTCTAGAGAGTGCCTGTATTTCCTTGCCATATGGTCTTACCCAATGTGGCCATTTATAAGCCAGCAAAGTCTCTTGAGTAACTAACTAGACAGTCAAAGAATCTATTAGAGTAAAAGCACCTTACATAAAATTAATTATCTGAAACGTTTTTAGTTTAGGTTTGTTTTGAGACAAGGTCCTTTTGTGACCTCCTGCCTCGGCCTACCAAGTCCTGGGATTAAAGTTGTTAACCACCATGATGCCTACTTTTCTATAAGCTATTTTAAGTGCATAGTATAACAACAGTTGAAGCACTCCAGAACTTTCTCATCTTGCAAAACTAAAACTCTGTGCTCAGGAATAATAACTCTCCCTTTTCCCTTTCCATCCAGTTCCTGCTAGCCATGTTCTACTTTTCATTTCCAAGAGTTTGAACTACTTTTAACAGATTATGTAAGTCGAATCACACAAAGTTTGTCAATTTATTTACATATTTATTTATTTTGCAACTAGCTCATTTTACTTAGCATAATGCCCTCAAGGTTCATCCCTGTTTTAACACAAGACAAGATTATCTTCCACTAAAACTGAGTAATATTCCTTCCTGTATGGTCCTGTGTTGTCCAGGCTGATCTCAAATTTTTGACAATCTTCCTGCCTTATCCTCATGACTATTGAGATTAGAAGCCACCAAGCCTGACTTTGGATTCTTCACAGGTTTTAACCAAGAAGTGAGATTGTTCTATCTCATTCATTCGTTTTGGAGTATTTACCACTGTTTCTCATAGTGCCTGCACAATGTATAGTCCCATCAATGGTGTACAAAGGTTTCAATCTCTCCATATTCTTAACTACCATTTGCTATTTTCTGATTGTTTCTTTTTTGGTAATGGCTGTCTACAGGTATTGGTGTGCAAATGTTTTCTTCTACTGCAAAGGTTGACTTTTTATTCTTGATTGTTTCTGTTACTTGAAGTTTTGTAGTTTGATGGATTGCTGTCTCTTTTTTGCTTTTATCTGACACATTAGAGTCTTACATAATGTGCCATAATTGTGAGAATGGCATCTTATCGCCCATCCCACATTGTACTAGTTAAAAGCAAGTCACAGGTCCCAGCCACATGAAGGGGAGGGGAGTACACAAAGGCATAAGTACTAGGAGGCAGAGTCATGGAGTCTGCTAATGAATCTACTGGGCCATGTTTTGAAAGGGCTGATACTTAGTGAATTTATAACAGATACTTAATTAGCTCTATCAGTGTGCTTTGAATATGATTTATATCTATCAACTGTTAATGCTATTAACAATGTAGAAACAGGGCAGGGGATGTAGCTCACTGGTAGAGTGCTTGCCTTGCAAGCATGAAGCCCTAGTCAAGGTCAGAGGCGAGGGAGATGGTTCAGTCATTGAAGTGTTTGCCTCGAACATGAATACCTGGGCTTGATCCTCAACACATATGAAAAAGAAAAACCTCACAAGTGACATGAACTTGTAATCTCCGTGCTGGGGAGGCAGAGACAGAAAAATCCCCAAGGCTTACTGCCAGTGAGTCTAGCCCAATCAATGGGTTCCAGTTACACTGGGAGATATTTAAAACAAGGTGGAGAGTGAGAGGGGAAGACATGTGACATCAACTTTTGTCCCCTCTCCAAACACACACCTTACAAGCAACAAGCAGTATAACTAGGAGGTAAAGGTTGATGCAGCCCCTTCAAGTGAATCTTGGTAGTCTTTAAAGAGGGAGAGAGATACCACATAGACACAGATACACATGCATTTATGCCATGAGGTAAGACAGCCTATGATGTCCCTTGCAAGAACCTGTCATGTTGTTTGAATTTCTAGCCTCTAAAACTGTGAGCTAAGTAAGTCTTTTTTTCTTTATAAAGTCACTTGCCTCCAGTATTTCATAAGCACAATTCCTATTTTCTGGAGACTTTCAGGTCAATAACTGAGGCTCTAGAGGTCTAGCTGTGGTGGAATTTGGCCTCCTGGATGAAAACAACAGCTACAATTAGAACTATGGTGCAGGACAGTTTGTAACCCAGCCGGTGTGACTTATCTCCAGTCCGATCATGCCTCCTGATGTGATGTCCTAAGGGGAGATTATTGCTCATCCATCAACTCAAGAGATCAAGGCTCTAACTCCTCATAAATATGGAGGAGATCTGAAAAGTGCAATCAACCACCTCAGGCCTCCTCAAATATCAGCACTTTGAATCTGCGTATGGAAGTTACCCAATAAGAAGATCATAGAAAATAATTGCCTGTTAGTACTCAAAGTATAAGACACCCCCACTTTTCCCTATGGCCTCTGGGTACATGTAACAGATTTCAAAGTTCAGGATCCAGCTTACCAGTCTTTGTACCATTTGCAAACTGGCAATTAAGTGTTAAGAGAGAATTCAAGAAAATAGAGGATACTTCAAAGAGGGAAATGCAAGAGAGTAAACTCCACCCAAGCAGCCCCAATTTTGTCTAAGCAACAAGGAGCAGCCTTCTGTTTTGCCCTGGTGTATGTGATATTTGGCAGAGTCTGCTGGCCAGCACAAAGGTTATTGCCTGAGAACTCACTCTGGAAGTATAGTACTTTGGTGTGAGTCATTTCTCAGGGAAGGCTGATAGAGTTAGAAGCAGGTGAGAAGATTAAAGGGGGCCTATGGCCTTAAAACTGCCAAAACTGGAACCCTGTAAAAGTCTCCTTCAAAAATTGTTATAGGTATATGCTACAGCCAAAGAAGAAATATGTGCATGCAATATATTTCATTCATTCATTCATTCATGCATTCATTCATGCATTCATTCATTCATTCATTCATTGGTAGTACTGAGATCAAACCCAGTCTTCTTGCCTGCTATAGAAGTGTTTGACTACTGAGCTATACACATAGCCAGCAAATAGAACTTCATAGTGCTTGTAATGAGTGACATTCATTGCTTGTTACCTTACAAATATGATTTTATTTATTTTATTTTATATTTATCCCTTTCCTTTCTTCCCTCCAAACCCTCCTATACTATTCCCTGCTCTTTTTCAAATCCATGCCCTCTTTTTACATTAATTGCTCTTCAGTGCACACACAGAGAGAACTGTTCTGTCTGTATGTTATTTGTATGCATGTATGCATGCCTTGGTCATGGTGTTTTCCTGGCTGAAGAGGCTAGCTGGCAGCAGGCGGGTAAGGCTCTTAGCTCTGACCTCTTGGGCTTTTATCTTTACATTGGCTCTGTGTTCCTTATTTAATAAGACGGTTAGTTACTTCTACAGTGTTTCTTCACAGCAATAGAACAGCGACTAAAATAATGATCTTGTTGACAATCTGGTTGATGCCATTGACTTGGGATTCTTCTCCCTCATCTATGCCTAGAATTAGGAGGTTTGGTCTTTTCATGTTGTCCCACATTTCCTATGTGTTCCTTTCCTATGTTTTTAATTTTTTCACATTCCTTGCTTATTTGGTCTAAATTTTCTACTTTACCTTTGAATCCTGATAGTCTATCTCATGCTTGATTCTTTCTATTTATGAGGTTTTCTTTCGAGTTTTCTAGTGAGTTATTGGGTTTTTCAAATCCAACTTCATTCCAGCTTGAGTCCTCTTCAGTGTTTCTATCTTTTAATTGAATTCTGTTCCCAAGTCATGGGTTGCCTTCATCTTTTCTACCAGACTTATGTTTGTGTTTTCTTGGATAGCTCTCCTTCAGCCCTTTATCCTCGATTCTATTAATCTGTTTCTTCAAATCTTCTTTAAACTTCTTAAACTCTGTGATGAAAGTTGTGATTGTTCATTTAAATTATATGTCTGGAATTCATCTAGGTAATTCTCATTGGCAAACATTTGTACAGAACTGGTAAGTGATGGACAGAGGATACTGTAATGTGAATCTTAAAAGGTCTTATTAATAAAACAAACCCAGAGCCAGGTATTGGGGTGAACTCTGGAAGATCAGAGAAGCAGAACAAGCCACAGCCACCTCATCTCGCCAATTCCTCAGCTGATCCTGTTTCCTCAGACTGGATGCCTCTGAGTCCTCATCCAAATGGATCTCAGCTGAACTGCTACTCAAAAGCCTAAAAGCTTAACCAGGCTCTAGTTCCTGGTCCTCACACCATATATACCTTTCTGCTTCCTGCCATCACTTCCTGGGATTAAAGGCATATGTCACCATGCCTGTCTGTTTCCAGTGCGGCTTTGAACTCAGAGATCCAGATGGATCTCTGCCTTTGGAATGCTAGGATTAAAGGTGTGTGTGCCACCATGTGCCACCATTTTCTGGCCTCTATATCTAGTAGCTGTTCTGTTCTCTGATCCCAGATAAGTTTATTAGGCTGCACAATATATTGGGAAACACAATATCGCCACCGGTTGCTGGCTTGATATTTAATATTGTTGGTATTCTAGCAATGATATATTGGCATGTGGGCTTTGTTGTTAGTTCTGAGTTTGTTGTGGATAGAGCAGGTTGGGGAAGAAGAGAAAATGTGGGACATGGGTTGAGTCTAGAGGTTGGAAATAGCTTGGGTGGCATAAAGTCAGGTGGACAGAGGGGACTAGGCTGGTGTACAGGACGTGATTCTTGTTCCACACCTCGAGTGGAAGGGAAGATCTAGCTGAATGGAAAGGATGCTATATCATAAGAGAGCTCTGGGGTTTGAGGATAGGCAGGGTGGATGGTGGCCCAAGCTTCCTTTCATCCTTAACTTGCTTTGGTCAGGTATGTTGTTGCAACAGTGATATAACTAACTAATACAAAATGGTATTAAACTTGGAGTACTGTTGGAAGTGAGTATGTTTATGTCCATAAGGTGGTTGTGAGCCTAGGATGGAACCCATACTACAGGAACGTGAAAATGTCCATGGGAACTCTTGCCATGCCTACCTATAAAAATGATTTCCATGGGGAACTCCTTAAGTTGGGTATTGTTAACCATCTCAGACAAGAAAAGAACTTTGTTTCTTTAGAGTTATTTATTTCAGTAATTCGAGTAGTATTGAAGAAGCTGTGAAATGGCACAAGTTATCAGAATGCTTGAAATTCAACACAGTAATTTTTCTGAGTGTGGTGGCACACATCTTTGACCCAGCCACTCACAAGGATGATGCAAGAGAATCACAGGTTCAAAGCCTGTCTGAATAATTTAGTGAGATCCTGTCTTCAAATGAAATATAAAGGGGAGTGTAGGTATAGCTCAGTGGTAGAGCACGTGGCTAGTGTCTACATGCCCCTGGAGTCAACTCTACTACCACAAAAGCAAAAAAAAAAAAAGGAAAAGATTATTTCTTCCTGTTTTCTTTAAAAAACATTTATCATCATTAGTATTATATCAACATTAGTATTGTTGTCTGTCTCTCTCTCTCTCTCTCTCTCTCTCTCTGTGTGTGTGTGTGTGTGTGTGTGTGTGCATGCCATGGCACATATGTGCAGCTGAGAGGACAATATTTGGTGTGTCAGTTTGTCTCTTTCTACCTTGTAGGTCCTGGGAATTGAACTTAGGTCCTCAGGCTTATGTGGCAAGTGCTTTTACCCACTGAGTTATCTTGTTGGCCTTCTTCCAGGTTTCTAAAGGCAAAATTATGAGCAGTCATTGATGAAAAATTATCTTACTTACTCATGCATTAGTTTCTAGTATTGCCCTATTCATAGTTATTCACTCATATTGATCATATTTTTAAAAATCAAATGTTTTCTTGTAGTTGTGAATTAGTTTCAACAGTCCAATGTCAGTACTCTATTTTTTCAACTGTTAAGTCAAACCCATAGTTCTGTAATACTAATATGATATATTTTTAAAATTCCCAATTCATACTGGGCATGTAGCTCCATGGTAGAGTGCTTGCCTAATGTATGTGAAACTCTGGTACCATCTCCAGCACAGAGGAAAAAAGAAAGATTTTATGTATATGGTGATTAAAATGAACCACTAGAAATACATTAAGTGTCCTATAATAGAAATAAAATATATATTAGTATAAGTAAAAAAGTCACCAATTTGAGATGAGAACTGTATTTCTTACAGTAAAATACCAGCATGTATGTAAACATATAGCATATGCTGTTAAACAGAAGCATATAAAAATAAATGCACTATATAGAAGGCTTAAATTTGTTTATTATAAACCTAAGGAGAAACCTTCAAACTATATTTGATGTTTTATGCATTGATAGATTATGGCAGACATGAAGACGTCTGTAAATTTTGCTGTAGTCATTTCCCTCATGAAGTCATCTATGCCTGTTTGTGGAAAGCTGTCTCAGCTCTAGATGTCCTTTTATCAGGTTTTCTATTTGGCATTTAAGATATCAGAATGGGGGCTGGAGAGATGGCTCAGAGATTAAGAGCTCTGGCAGCTCTTCCCGAGGTCCTGAGTTCAATTCCCAGCAACCACATGGTGGCTCACAACCATCTGTAATTTGATCTGGTGCCCTCTTCTGGTGTGTAGGCAGAATACTGTATACATAATAAATAAATCTTTTTTAAAAAAGATATCAGGGTGTTTGGCCATCCTATCACCAGGGTAGGTCAGTTCGGGCTATTTCTCGACTATTGCCAGCAGTCTATTGTGGGGGCATCTTTGTGGATTTCTGTGGGCCTCTCTAGGACTTTGCTTCTTCCTATTCTCATGTGGTCTTCATTTACCATGAACATTCCTTGTGTTCCCAACACCCTAATTGTAGTGCTAGAAACCCCATCCAGTGACTGAGGGAACTGGATGCAGATATCTACGGTCAGGCCCCGGGTGGAGCTCCGGGAGTCCAATTGGCGAGGAGGAGGAGGAGGGTTTATGTGAGCAAGAGTTGTTGGGACCTTGGATGGATGGAATACAGGGACGAGTGGCCAAACGAATGGAAACACATGAACTGTGAACCAATGGCTGAGGGGCCCCCAACTGGATCAGGCCCACTGAATGGGTGAGACAGTTGATTGGCTTGATCCGTTTGGGAGGCATCCAGGCAGTTGGACTGGGTCCTGTGCTCAGTGCATGAATTGGCTGTTTGAAACCTGGGGCTTAGCAGAGACGCTTGGCTCAGCCTGGGAGGAGGGGACTAGACCTGCCTGGACTGAGTCCACCAGGTTGATCTCAGTCCTCGGGGGAGTCTTTGCCCTGGAGGAGATGGGAATGGGGGTGGGCTGGGGGAGGGGGGAGGGGCGGGAGTGGGGAGAACGGGGGAATCTATGGCTGGTATGTAAAGTTGAATTATATTGTAAAATAAAATAAAATAAATTCAAAAAAAGATATCAGAATGGTTGTTTTATAGGAAAATATTTGATGCTATATAGAAAAAGGTATCATACATTCCCATTAGGCAGTTTCAGAAAAACTAGGAAGTGAAATGTCAGTCTAAATAAGGGTAATCTACATGAATAGTATTTGGAAGCATAAGGGTCTTTTTTTTCCTTCAATCCTGGTAATCAATGAAGAGACAGATGTCAAAACCAGATTACACTTATGTCTGCTTTGCTCTTTCCAGTGCCTCCAATGTCTGTTATGGAGATTTCTGTCATCACAGAAGCATAAAAGCTTCGTGATTGATTGATTATATTATCTAAATTCCTCATCAATTCCCTAAGGAAAACTGAAGCCTAATGATGGTAAAGTACTAGTCTGTGGTCACTCAGTTAGATGGCGGCAAAGTCAGAAATACAGCTAGTCTCCTGACTTTTACTTAGTCAATCTTTTATTATACTCCTTTGTAATTGCAGCACAGGAGTATAATGTATCTCCTTGTAAAAATGATAAACTAGAGCTAAGATGAAAACCAAACAATCAACGCAATTGGTCCATATCTCACAAATTAAATTCCTCTAGTATATGTCTGTTTTTTGTGATTATTCTGTGGTGCTGGGAGAGTGAAGCATGAACTCATGTGTACCACAGAACTAAATCTCAGCTCTGTGCATGTCTTAGCTTTTTTCTAGATATTTTTTTGAGATAGGGTGCAACTATATAGTTCAGGCTGGCCTTTAACTTGAGACTCCTGCCTCAGCCTCCCCAGAGCTGATATTCTATGTCACTATGGCCCACGTGTACATA
Source organism: Peromyscus nudipes (assembly GCA_902168325.1). NCBI lineage: Eukaryota > Metazoa > Chordata > Mammalia > Rodentia > Cricetidae > Peromyscus > Peromyscus nudipes. The sequence goes on along the minus strand of CABHPH010108200.1, from coordinate 5,674 downwards.
TTTTTAAAATTACAACAGGGAATATGGTTGACAATTCCTGTCTCCATAACTTCATCTTCCTAAGCCTTCTTCCACAGCCTTACTTCCCTCCTACTACCTGCAACCCCAAAATGAAACTGCTTAGAATTTTGCTGTATGAATCATTAATGCCTATAGCCCAGGCTGAGTAGACAGACAATACCAGTAGGATCCTGCTACTTGAAGAGGCTGCCCCTGTCCACATCATTTTACAGAAGGAGAATTCTGGAGGACACAGGGCTTTTAGCTGAAGGGAGATCTAGTTGGTGAGTCTAGGCATCACAGATCCATCATTCTTTCTAAGGAGAGCACTGTCCTGACACTATGAAAATGGTCCACAGCTCTTACTTTATGTTCTTAATATAGGGCACATACACACTCTTCATGCAATGGTGGAATGACAGGTGACTGAGAACATGCCAACATGGACTCGGGAAGTAGGTTTTGCAGAATGGACCTAAGTTTACTTGCAATGGCTGAAGGAGCAGGGAGTTTTGAAGTCAGGCAAACTTAGATGCAGATCTAAGTGCTGCCAGTGACTGTGATTTTGGACAAGGTTCCTGAATTTCATTCTGTATATACATAAAACATAGAGTTCACAATTATACTTTCCTTCTTCCCCTGGTTATGAATATTAAATGATTTAAAGATGTAGAGTGCTTAGGATATAGTAGGCATCCTCTAATTGTCTGTTCCTTCCTTGCTACCAGATGACATAAAGATTACATGTATTTTTGTATTAGGAAGAATAGCTGTGAATGGTGCAACTGGTTTAGGAGTTATTCCTCAACTTGTTTTTTATCCTGGCCTTACACAGGATCACTCTTTTATTTAAAAAGTTTTTTTAATTAGCATGCAAAACAATGGGTTTCCATGTGACATTTTCATACACATATATCATTGTACTTGGTTGTTATTTTTCTTTTACTGTCTTGGCATATCCCTTGCCCCCTCCTTGCAGGTTCCCTTCCTCTATATAAATAGTCTCTCCTTGTGCTTTTGTGTCATACATATTCCATTGCTATGTCTTGTTTTCTCTCCTCATTGTCATAATCATTGCCCTTTTGTGACATATTGAACTTCCTCAGCAATAATAAATATACAGTGATTCTTATTTTGATGTCTGCCAACCAGTCAATGAGGTCTGTCCTAAAGGATGTACACTTGGGAATCATCACAGAGGTCACATAATCAGTGCTATTTCCCTTTCCTTGGAGCATTTTATCTGTCTGGCTAGACATCATGTGAGCAAGGTCCAATCAAGAACATATCACCTAGGATAAATTATTTACAACCCTATCTCACTTTAGAATCACATCTCATCTATAATGTAATCAACCTTCAATTGTAAGTCACACTTGGAAAAATTTTTAAAGAAAGTTTAGGGAAAAAACCAAGGGTAGCTGGGTATGTTGGTACACTCCCATAATCACAACACTTGGGACACAGAAGCAAAAGGATGGTGAATTTGAAGCCAACCTGGGCTGTATAAAGAGCTCCAGGCCATTAAGAGTTATTTGGGAGATCCTGTCTCAACAAATAAACCAACAAACAAACAAAACACACACACAAATGACAAAGTAGGAGAATATATTTAAAAGCCCATGATGTGGAATATATGAATTCATTCAACTTTTTTTCTTTCTCTCTCTTACTGATTTTTTTTTTCAGGCAGGTCTAACAAATTTTCGCTTAGGATAGGAGTAATGCAATTCTAATGTTAGAATGTGAGCAGGTTAGCATAAAGAACAATTTCCCAAACTTTCTTTCAAATCTACTTTCTGAATCTATCTGTGTTTAAAAATGAAAAGTACTTAAAGAGTTGTCAACAGAGGTTCAGTAGTCAAAAAATATTTTTAATTATGTGTAGGGGTGTGTGTGTGTGTGTGTGTGTGTGTGAGAAAGAGAGAGAGAGAGAGAGAATGAATGAATGAATGAATGAATGAATACAGGTGCCTGAGGAGCCAGAAGTGTCAGAGCCCCTGGAACTAGAGTTACAGATGTCTGTGAGCAGCAGCACATGGGTGCTGGGAATCAAACTCTGGTCCTATGAAAGAACAGCAAATGCTCTTAACTGCTGGGCCATCTTTCCAGCCCCTTCATTTACTTTTGTTAGTATATATTAATGTAACACAATTCACAGTTCCAAATTCATTAATGACAAATCAGCATGGCCAAGAATCTGAAAGAGTAGCTGGAGGTGGAGCTTCACTATAATCCCGTAAGTCCATTTCTATTTTGCTCTCTGTATCCTATTTTGGGGCTGATGTGATGGCTCAGAGGGTAAAGGTGCCTGCTACCAAGCCTGATCACCTGAGTTTTATCATTGGGATCTATTTGGTGGACGAGAGAACTGCCTACTGAAATTTGTTCTCTGATTTTCACATACACGGCACATGTTTACGCACACACACACACACACACACACACACACACACACACACACACATACTCTAAGAGGGAAAAGAAACAGATGGGACAAACAGAAGTGAAGGATTACTGTTGTTACTGGTAAGAAATGACCAAAAGAAATCCTAAATCAGCATGTAATTCTGAGGTAATTAAAATGAGATGAGTAACAAGTAAATAATCATTTGCACAAGAAAATGTATCAATTTTGCTAATGATAACATCATCTACTTCTAATGACTCAAACTAGCAAATCAAATCTGTTCTGTTTATCTGTTTCTAAAAGAGACAATTTGTATTTAGAACAGCCTACAATTTTGTATAATGTGCAAAGATTTGAAGTAGGTAACAGATCAGAGGAAGAGAACCCTGAAATCCTATGCTGTTACAAGTGGGGAGGTTGTGTGGGTTTTGTAATGGAACTGGAACTGAGTAAAATTAGAAAACTGCCTGAAAGTGAGATTTAAAACCAACAGTCAAACAGGGATGTTCAAAATGTATCCCAAGCCAGAAAAATGTAAATATTAACTAACTGAATGAATTCACATACCTTAGCAGAGAAGGTATGTTAGCTTGTAACACTTTAGTTACCATAGCTTAAGCCATATGTACTTTTTTTCTCTGAACCTAATTAAGAGCCTCAAAGTTGCCAGTTATAACAATTAAGCATGTTATCAAAAGCTATTATTATTATTATTAATTTTTGTTTAGCATTTCTAAATTATTTTTAAATTAGCATAAAGTATATTAGATGTTGTGCCATTTTTAATCTTTTTGAGACAATATTTCACTATGTAGCCCAGGGTGGCTTGGAAACTTCGATCTTCTTGCCTCAGTTTCCCATGTGCTAGAATTACAGTCATGGACCACCACATCAAGATACAGGATCTGGGAAATTTGTTCAAGGTTGGGGATTCAAGTGTTCTAAACCTGAGCTACATACCCAGCCTTGTAATGGTTGATATTGATTATCAGCCTGATCTGACTGAGGGAATCCTCGGAGATTAGCACATCTGACGATGTGTCTCTTAAAGTGTTTCCAGACATTATTAGACCTCGAAGGCTTTCACCTATTGGATCATTTAGCCCACTCATGGATAGAAAAATTGAATGGGATGTTATGAAGTGGTAGAACTGGGGAAGATGAGGCCTGATTGGAAGAAGCAGGCCCCTAGCACATGTCCTTGAGTGCTCATCTATACTTTGCCCTAGCCCCTTCCTGTTGCTGCTGTGCTCTCCTTCACGACTATCTTGAATTAAACATCTCTATTACACCATGCCCTGTATGTCACGATGGACAAAACCTCCAAAACCACAAGGAAAATAATCCTTCCTCATTTTAAATTGTCCTGTCACAGCAACAAAAAAGCTAACACATATGTTGAGCACATGCTGTATTACTTTACTATACTCCCAGATCAAGGATTTATTTTTAATCCTGGGAAGTAATATCTGTCCTGAAATGCCTTAGAACTCTTCTCTTTATGTGTCACTGGATAGTACCACATAACATGGCTATGCATGGCTGCAAGAGAGGCAAGAAAAATGAGTATCTGATAATGATAAAAGGAGGAGTGATGTAGCTGTTTTCATTTCTGTTGCTGTGATAAAATATCCTGATAAAAAGCAACTTAGGGAAGAAAGGGTTTATTTTAGTTTACAATTCCAGGTTATTGTCCATCATAGCAGGGAAGTCAAGATATCAGGAACTTAAAACAGATATTTCAATACATCCACAGTCAAGAGCAGAGAGAAAGTAATACATGAATGCTTACTATAGCTCATTTTCTTCTCTCTTATATAGTCCAGCAACAATCCCAAGGAATGACACTGCCCACAGTGGACTGGGATTTCACCCATCAACTAACATAATCAAGATAATCCCTCAGAGACATGTCCATAGGCCATCCTAATCTAGACAATCCTCATCACAATTCTTCCCGAGTAATTTTAGGTTCTATCATGTTGAGCTACCCATCATACTACGTTGGCCAAGAATAATTAAGACACTTTGAGGTTAGGAACATTGCAACATAATTTGGGTAGCTCTGAGTTAGACAACTTAATGTGTTTACTAGGCTCAGACATGGAGGCATAGAAAAAGGACCTCAGAGGCTAAAATTGATACTGCTCCATAACAAAAATGATCTGATGCAAAAAAAAAATCTAGTAGTTTTGGGATCAGGATTATAGCTCAGTGACAGGGCTATTGCCTTATGAAACCCTGGAGAGTGTCAGGATCCAACATAGCAAACAGAAAAATAAACAAGCCCTCTAATAGTTGAATCTTGAGACGGGTATATGTATAACTGTGGGGATGAATGTCAGCCTTTGCTTATTTAAGTTTTCGGTTTTTTTTTTTTTTGTAGCATGTGTTGTAGTCCTTGCAATTATAGCAGTGGGGAAATCAGACAAAACACTTTACCATCATAGTGATCATGTTCTTGTAAATATATTTTAGAAGAAAGCAGTAGATTCTATGCACATCAGTAATTTTTTTCTGGTTATAATTGGGCTTTTCAATCAGGAACTGTAGAACATGCTTGCAATCCCAGTAGAGGCAGAAGGATCAAGAGTTCAAGGTCATCCCTGGCTACATAACAAGTTCAAGGCCAACTAGGGATACTGGAGACCCAGTTTGATACAAATAATTAGGCTTCCTATGGCCATGGGCCAGCCCTCCCAGTGCTTCTCTTGGTATGACAGTGTAAGAAAAACACCGTAATGCTGAAAGCAAAGATTAGGGGGGAAAGATACATCTGGTAAATATTTACAAAAATAAAGCTGTATTGAAATACTCACTTCATAAAAATGTTATTCAAATAAAAAATATAAATATCAAAGGAACGAAGTGTGTTGACACATATTTGTAAACCCAGCACTCCCAGGTTCACAGAATAGAAATGCCTTGTTGTGTTTACTATGGGTCAGGTACTAGATTTTGCATATGAAAATAAGAAAGCTGATTTTCATTACAAGTAGTCACATACCCCATTGTGACTTTAAAAAACAGATATTCTAGGGCTGGGAGATTGCTCAGATGGGACAAGCTCTTGCTGTGAAAGCATGAAGACTTGAATATGGATTGTGTCTATAACCTCAGCGTTGGGAGGATAAAGACAGGTGGATCCAGGGAGCTCCATGGCCAGCCAACCTAGCTGAGAGTGTACACATGCTCATTTACACAAACACACTCACTCACTCACACACACACACACACACACACACACACACACACACACACACA